>JBCFYV010000447.1:0-211169 GCA_039000515.1 Timema cristinae | reverse complement strand
AGGGCGGGTGCAACTCAAGTTAAACTTAACTTAATTGCTTAGATGAGCCCGGGTGGAGCGCTGATGGTCTGACGGTGGTACAGCAGGCGCGGAATCGCGCAAAACAGAGAAAGTTTGAGGTTGGTGGACTACCTTTTAGAGGCCATGGTAGCCTATCTGGCCGACGTTGTCCCCCGGGCACCATTCAAGGAACCAGCTGTCTCCTGCCACCGCTGCTCCAGAGAACGTGCGGCTCTCCACGCAAACCCCCGGGGTACCCTTGGTCACCTAGGCGCTTCCTCCAGCGTCTCCAGCGTCTCCGGTGGACACGCTTTCACAATCGTCTCCGGGTTTACCTCGGGGGTACGCAAAATTAATTCAGGGATTTGGATAGGCCGTGTTGACAAGAGAAGAGCAACGCGGCCTATCCGGACCTCTACTTTCAGGAGCAAGAACAATAGACTTGCATCCCTTCACCATGTGCCGATGGTGATACGGATACTGATATTGATATTAACGACGTTATGCGTCGGATGATGCCCCAGTATTTTGATTTAAACATATAAGGTATATATTTTGAAAATTTAAATTTTGTTAAATAAATATTAGAAAATTTTTGGTTAAACGTTTATATTTACAGATTAGTTATTGTAATCATCAAATTTGTTGTGTTTTTTTTATAAATAAAATATAGTATTATTATTTGGTCCGCTATTTCAATCAAAAATATTATTATAGAAAAAATAATTGATTTTTAAATTTATATTAGAAAAAGGGGCCCCCTTTTTAAACAGGAAAAATCTAATATTTACAAATACCAAAAAAATTTCAGGTAATTCATGTATAATTTATTTATTTTAAAAATTTTAAAATTTTTTTTAACATGGTGATTCGGATATTGATATAGACGACGTTATGCGTCGGTTTGTTTTGCCCCAGTATTTTGATTTTAAACATAAAAGGTATTTATTTTAAAAATTTTAAAATTTTGTTGAAAAAAATTTATTAAAAAAATTTGGGGGTTTAAAACCCGTTTATTTACAGATTAGTTATTGGGGATCAGAAAAGGGTTGTGTTTGTTTTTATAAATAAAATAAAGTAATTATTATTTGGTCCTCTATTGTGATTATCAAAATGATGGGGTTTATTTTTTTTTTTTTAAATAAAAAAAATAAATGTTTCTTTAAAAAAGCACTCAATTAGACTTATAAAAATTATGTTATTTAAGCATACTCCTCAATCACTACATTTGGGGGTTATTTCCAACCCTGAAAAAATTTTTTTTAAAAACCCTCGTATCTCCACTTCAAAACATATCATTAAGTCAATTGTTTTACTGAGGAGATATTAAATCTTTTCCTACAATTTAATTTAAAGATTTGAATCAAAACATTTTTGGATGATGAATACATTTTCATAATTAATTTCCCAAAGGATTTATCATCGTTGGAGGATCAAAAAAAAAGTTTCATTTATAAACAGAGATTTTTTTTTTGCATAGTATACCTTTGACTGCTAAGAAAGAAGATAAAAAAACCAAGGAGGGGGGTTCGAATCCAGTACCGGGGGGATGATTGCCACCTTTTTTGGGGGGGTTTTTAGGGGAGTTTCCAGCTAAAAGGGGATCATTTTTGGGACATAGGTTGGTAGCAACATAATTACTTTTTTTTTTTATTTTAAAAGGGCAGGAAGTAAACCCCCCAACTTTTGCATGGAGGTGAGACAGGGAAAGCACCTTACGGGAATTCGCTCCCCCAAAAAAAACATCATGTTTTTGTGGCTAATATAGGGTTTCGAACCCCGGGACAGGTGTAAGATGTTTTCTTTGCTTCAATTGGTGTACTAGTTCCCATTCCCCCCTTTTAAACAACATTTTCAGTCATCGGGGAATCGAAGCCTTTTGACACTTGACGGGGGGGGCAGACAGCCCTGCTAACGCCTCGCACCCAAGTGATTCCTTAACGTCTTGCCTTTTGACCACGCAAACATTTTTTAAAACAGACAAATATAAGTATCCCTTCACAGAGAGAGGGGAGAGAGAGCGATACTTTCTTCTGGACATTTTGGCCGCTGGGCGGGTTTTCCTAACACCGTGATGAAAAAGTGTCCCCTCCTTTATTTTGTAGCATTTTCCCCTTCACCATTTTTTTTACATATCGTATTTGAAAAAAAAATTACACCGGGGCCCGGGGAAATCAAAAACCCGGGAAAAATTTTGGGGGCTTCATATGTATCTTAGTAGTGTAATACAGCATTGTTTTTTTTTTAAATTTTTTTCTATATCCATATTTTATGTTAAGCGTGGTATGAAGGACATATGAAGTTGTGTGATATGGTTGTGATAGTTTTTTTTAAATCTATCACTATTTGCTTGTTTTTTTTAGCTATTGTAGTTTCCAAATTTTTTTTTTATTTTTAAAATGTCCATTAATTTAAATTTTTTGTGATTCAATATGTGTCCAATATTTTTATTATTTGTATGTACCAAAAATTATAATTTAAAATTTTCCCTTATCATATAAATGCATGTAAGTAAACAAATGAACTTTGTAAGGGGTTTAAAAAGTAAGAAAAGAAGTTGGCCTTAACTTCGCCCAGATAAATACGAAAAATATTTTTTATTATTTCTATCCAAATTTTGTTAAGGGAAAATACTAGGAATTTACTCTTTTTATTCCAATTTTAAAAAAATCTAAAAATTTTAATAAAGGGGATATCATACATTATTGTACTATCTCACGGAGCCCCCTTTGAGGGAACCCCCCCGGCTATATGATAAACAAAATAATTTTTTTCGTCTCCCTGCGAGGGTCGAAAAACCCAACCAGCCCTTACTTTCCTCCTCAGTCGATGCCCCCCCCGCCCCCACCCCTTATTTTACTACGATTCCCTTTTATAATTTCAAATAACACCATTTAGTCTAACCCTTCAAATAGTGATGATAAAAGCCAAATCTTTCCTTGGACACACAAAAAAGCTTCCAAGAAATTTTTCGCTCCACTATCACTTCACGTAATACGGGGGGAATGAGAGTTGGTTTAGAAAAAGGGAGTTGGTTGAAACAAGTCTCCCCTTTCATCTTGTTAACTTAGTTTTTACCAACTGAAAAAAAGGAAAAATAGGTGGACAAGGGGGAGGGGGGGGGTTGGGATGTTTATTAAAAGGGGAAAAACGAGGGAAAAATTTTTTATCGGCATCACCTAAAAATACGCAGCGGACCCGAATATATGACGTTTGAGTTGTGTGTTAGACAAATAAAAAATTTCTCGTAGTGTAGATAAAAGACCCCTTTTTGAAAAACTGCTTTTGCGGATAATCTAGCCAATTATGAAAATGCACTAATTGTAATGGGGGACTTTTAATAACAAACCCCTCTTCTCTTGAAAAAAAATTTAAACAAAATAAACTGGAAAAACTATGCTAGTTTCCTGCAGCATTAAAATTTGTCCTTTTAAAAGCAAAAATTTCTATACACTGACGGGCACAAATTTTTGGGGTCTCATCCAAACTGGGGGGTAGAGTTTATCTATTTATTGTATTGAAGTATTAAACAAAGAGGGTGAAATAATGGGCCCTGGGATTTTTTTGGTTTAAATTATTTAACACAAATGATAAAAATTGAAAATATTTAACGCCAAAGTATTGAAACTATACAAAACGTGTAGTATTTTAAAAGGGGGGTTTTAAATCCTCGCATCCTCTAAAAGGTTCAAAGACCCCCTTTTTAAAATTTTTTTGTGCTTTCATCGATATTTTCTATTTCCCGCGGCATTTTTTTAAAAGGGGGGGGGGCAGCTGCGGTTTATTTTTCCTGGTTTGTAGGGATTTTTTCTTGTCCAAACTGGGTTATTTTTTGCCCTTTCCCTTTCTCTTTTTATTTGTATGTGTTCTTTAATTTTTTGTGTGCCCCATTGGTTTAAAATCCCTGGGTATGATTGGGATGGCGGGGAGCTTTTACTGTGGCGGGTTTTTTATTGGTGGGGGGCATGAAATTCCCTTGCGCCGTGCACCCCTACCTCAAAGCTGTAAATGAGAGAATGATTTTATTCGGCGGGTCCCCCACCTCCCACACAATGTCGTTTACAGAGCGTGCACGGGCATCCTTTCTCAAACAGCTGTCGAACATAGAGTGTGAGCTACTGGCATGGCTTCCCTTTGAAAACTTCTGAATTATTTTTGTGTCGAAACCCCCTCGTTGGTAATGTGGTTTTAAACCTGATGACTCTACCGGAACCAGTTTGGTGGCTGGGACAAGAAAATCGAGACGGGAAAAAGGGACCCAAAACCCTTGAATGGTATCGCAATTTTTTTCCTCATAATAGGTTTTCCCTGAGGGACTCATCCCTGGTCCCCTTTTGGGTTTGGTTTCGTTAGGACAACTCGGGGACAAAAACATATAACGGTTTGGGAAAACCATGAGCTATACAAAAGGTCATTGCCTGTTCATGACGGGGTCCCCGGTTTAAAGGCCTTTGTACGAATTTTTTTTTCACCATTAAAAAGTGTTTACTTCTTTGAAATGTTAACACCATAAATGAAATTTTTATGTTTTTTTTTTAGAGCTTTGAGGGTAAGAAAAAATTAAATTTTTACTTTTTCCGAAGCTAGTTTTGGCCACACTTTTTGAAAAAAAATTTAGAAAATTAAAATTTAATATATTAATGCTAAAACCTATTTGATAAAGCTGTGATTTTCCCCATGGGTTATAAGCATACTATATTTTATATTTTTATAAAACACATTTTAAATTTCCTTTAAAATCAACACAATTCAACAATTGTTTATTAATACTAATTCATCTATAAATTTTAAAATATTTGTTTTAAATTACGATTTATAAATGTGAAAAATTAAAAACTAAAAAAATTTTTAAATAATTAAATATGAAACCGTTTTACTGAAAAACTATTTACGTTTGATATAAAAATATGCATTTTAAAATTTCCCAAGGGTTGGTCCGGATAAAATTCCTTGTAGGGAAGTGAAAACTTAGTTGCCCAGGGTTTGGGCGCAACACACATTGGCTACTTCAGGGTTATCTTAGAAACTCAAGTAATCTGCACTCTTTGCGAGATTTATGGGTTTTAACGATCATTTACAAGCTGTCTCTTGAAATAATTAGCCTCACCATTTTAGTGATATTGATCTTTATTTCATGCCCGGGGTTATTTAATTAATGAAAAAATTGAGTATATCGATGGACCCGGCAGCCCAAAATTTGACCTACTTTCCTCTTTATTGGCCAGATTGGTCACATACCCTCCTCCTGCTCTTGTTGGCTGCTATTTAAAAAAACCCCCTCCCCTCCTTTCCCCCCATTGACCTACTTTTCCCTATCTGTTTGATTTACCGTTATTCCCCTTTCCCCCCCCCCTGCCCTTTTTCTCCCCCCTGGCCCGATTACGTCCCCCCTACAACCCCTCCCCCTAAAAAACCCCCCCCCCCCCCCAACCCCCCCCCCCCACAACCCCCCCCCCCTACAACCCTTCGCCTACCAAACCCCCGGCATGTTCTTGATGATTAATTATTAAGGGTTTTTAATTAAAAAATTGCTAATTAATTATTCGCTAGGATTGGGGGGTTATTTATTAGGGGAACATGGGGGCCCCCCGCGGCCTAGTGTGTGGACCCTTTTTTTCCCCGTAGAGTGTATCGACTGAGGGGCCCTTAAAGTACTGGTACACACACTCCCGCCTCCCCAACCCTTCCCCCCCTCACTGCCTGCCTTTTCCCTTTCTGGACACTGGAAAAAAGGGGGGGAAACCCCCCCCCTCGTGCTAATGACCCCCCCAGCCCAACTGGGGAAATAATTAACTCCGAAATTTTTTATCGAATCTTTCATACCCGTTTAAAATTTTCGGCATCTCTACAAGAATAGATTTAGAAAAATTTAAATTTAAGCTCCTTTTAGTGATAACCCTTATTCGTACTAAATTTTTCTTGGCCCAATGAATGCAGTCATGCCTACGAACGGATAAAAGTTTCCGGTTGCAAAGCCAAAATGGGGTTTACCCCAGGATTCAAACCCTTTATTTTATTTATTATAAAAAAATATTTCCCCATGGATTTTTCCTGTAATTAAAAAAATATTTCTTTATTTTTACTGTTGCAAGTAAAAATTTCGCTAAAACTATTTTTTAAAAAAAATAAAACTACATTATTTATAATGTAAAAAAATATTTAAAAACCCTAGAAACAGTTCTCACAACTCGTTGTAAGTGTAGCATGGTTTGGTCCGATGACCAAAAAGCGATCACGTTTTTTCTCAGTTTATTTAAATAACGAGACTTTCGGGGTTCGTTTTCCCCGGGTTTATTTTGTTTTTAAACCCGACTATTTTTCTCACTCCCCTTTAAAACACACGACCAACACCGCTCCGCTCTACTTTTCCCCTTTTATTTCGGGGGCGTGTGTCACGACATTGTCCCCATCTGTTAACAAAAAAGTAAACAATGGAGGGACCTTTTTCATCCCCAAAAGTAAAATTTAAGTGCTGCCCCCCTTAAAAGTACAAAACCCTAAACAAAAAAATGAAATAGCTTTTGCGCAGTAAGTGTTGGGAATTTAAATTGTATCCAAAACGACAAAAAAAGCAGGTATTTTGGCTTATCATTGCTCGTAGCTCGAATTTGGGGGGTTTTAAAATAAAAACCCATGGGCTTTGGGGGGGTGTTCTTGTATAGTCCAATTTTAAAGGAATGCCTTTCTTAAAGATAAAAAAGTTACAAATATCTACTCTCACATTTTATACACGAAATTAATCCGTAGGTTTGCTTTCGTCCATTTTGCGCCACCGTTTGCTAAACCAACTTATTCATTCTGTCCCCAACCCCTATTAATACCTATAAAATATCCCCGAAACTGTAGTTTTTTTTTAAAAAATTTTTTTGGCCGAAAAAAAAGTTTGTATTTTTTTAAATTTTTTTCTTTGTAAAAAAAATTTGGGGGGGGGAAACTTTACATATAATCAGATATTTTTTTCCCAAAAAAACCCTTTTTCAATTGCAGGTGGGGCTCAAACTAACCCCCACAATACCCCCAAACCCGAGAATCAAACCCGCAATCTTCACCTTCCTCTGTAGTCTAGTAAACAGGATCGTTTTTGTCTATGTTTTTTAAACAAACTTTTCCAAAAACAAAAAATATATTTTTAGACCATAAATTTTGGCAAATTTTTCGTAGGGGGGTTAAAGGGGTTTTCCCACCATTCGTCCGGAAATGATTTTATGAATACATTAATCCTCTGGGGTTTCCCATAAAAAACGGTTTAAATTTTTAAAAATAACTTACATTTGTTGCCCAAAACAATCAGTATGACGCAAAGAAAATTTTTTTACAAATAAAAACTCAATCCCCCCGAAAAGTATACTTGAAATATCTATATTTTTTAAAAAAAGTTTTATTTTGGGGGAATTTTATTTTTTACGGTATACCTTACCCCTTTAAAAGGGGAACAAACCAAACACGTATACTAAGATACATAGGTAATAAATATATGTAACCCAAAGGGTTTCCCCGGGTTCGAGTCTCGTGTCCAGGTGCCCATTTTTAAAGAATAATAGGGTTTTTAAATGCTGCAAACCTTTTGGAGAAAATGCGGGGACATTTTAAACTTTGTTTTAAATATTTATAATTATATTTTTAATTTTATAATATATATTCATTTTTTAGTGGCCCTGCCTCGAACACTTTGTCATCGATCGTTAGTGACGCCTTAGCCCATGGGCCCCCTCGATGCAAAATAAAAAAATTAGATGGCTGAGCTAAAATGGGAAAACGTTTTAGCAAGTTCACTCGCAATGAGGTCACTTGAGCAGACACTTAAAAACGGTACGAGTTTAAATTTTAACTCTATTAGCCACCCGGGGGGGACATTTAAAAATTTAAAAAAGGGGGCTTTTAGCGTTAATTGACCATCCGTGGGGGACTTTGTCTTGTCTAATATTAAGAAAAATTCCAATATAATCAAATTTTCTAGGAAGGTACTTTTAATTTGATGGCAAATTAATTTATCTCTGACCAAAGGATCCTCAAGCTAGATTTCACACCCCTCGGTTTCTATGTTAAATTTTCTGACAAGTTAAAAAATTACAACCCCCCTCCCCCTCCCCCCAAAGGCCAGAGTTTTGGTCAAAAAAATTGTAAACCCGCAATTTTTGTGAAAGGGCCCTGTAATGTCGAAAGTGCAGCTTATCAGTATTTAGAACTGCGCCCTTTCTTTCCCGCCAGAGAAATATTAATTCCTTATGTCACAAAGCGACTGTGCACCCCCGTTCGGTTTTCATTGACAAATGAAAGCGAGGGGTGAATTTAAAACCCAACCCCGCTAATTTACGCAAAGTTATTTTTACTACCCCTTTCCCGGGCACCCAAAACCCTAGATTACGAGGGGGGAAACTGGCCTCAGGACAAATTACGAGAGGGATTAAAAACCCAGCTTCTTTGTCACCATTTATTTATTTAGCTAAACCCCAAGTATCCTGTGATGTTCTTATTTTTAATAAATTTTTTTGACAAAAAAAACGATCAGCGTATATTAAATAATTATTTTCTAGACTACCATTATTAATGATCACCTAATATAATAGTTTAACGTTTGGGAAAATTAAAAAAAAAAAAAATTTCACTATAATATGTTTCGTTATAATAGTTTTTTTAATTTGAATTGTATCCAGCATTTTTTAAAGCAATAAGCGTGCTGTAAAATTAATTTTTTCTACCCTCGATGTTTATGATGAGACTATTAGTATTTTCCAGATTCTATTTCGATCAAATTAAAAAAAGGGCGGGTCCCGGGGTTTTTTCTAGAGAAAAAGGATTTTGGTTCATATATATAGGGGCTGAATTTTGATTTTTTTCATTATTTAGCACCGGTCTTTTTACCCGTTTTGGGTTATTTCGGCACTTACGCTAATTTTTTAAAAGGTGGGTGATTGTGAGATGAAAGAAGGACCTACAGGGGGAAAAAGGAATCCGAACCCCGGGCCCGGGAAACCTGGCATTCCCCCCATTCAAAAAGTTTTTTGTCAGGGTTTAAGGAAAAGGGGTTTTGGGAATCAAAAAAATCTGTGCCGGGCCCCAGGATTAAACCCCCCGGCCCCCCCAGCATAGGAAATCTATGACACCTTTCCCTAGACCCCCAGGTCACCTTTTGGTGAATTTGACTTAAACACAGTTTTTTTTCACGTGAAAAAAATTTTAAAAAGTTACGGAAACCCGGGTTTATTAACCCCAAAAAAATGGAAAATTTTGCAACTTCCCCATCAGGTATTTAAATTATCTTCTTTTACAAAACTTAAAAAAATGTAAATTTAATTTAAATTGAATGTGTATTTTCCAGGGTTAAATTTGTGACTGTTCTAAATGCTTAAAATTTTTTTAATTTTATTATAAACCATGTTTGAGTCAACATTTTGTCTAACCGGTTAGGTGAAAAAAACCCCCCCTTCCTATAAAAAATTATCAAAATTTTTTTCTAAAATGGAATCTTGGACGGGAGTTATTGGTGAACGGGGAACACATTATATGATCTCAACAATTTTTAATTATTATTATAATTTAACACAGCAGCTCACTCCCTTTTTGGGGGGGTTATTACGCTTGAGTACTAGTGTATTGGGAAATTTGGGAAAAAGGGGTTTAATTTAGAGGTAAAAAAAACGCAATTTACATGGGGGGGAGAGTAAAAAAAATTACCCCCTTTTTCCCACCCACCCAAATTCGAAGGAAATCCTTGATTCATGGCAAAAAACACTCCCAAAATTAACTAAACTAAGGTGTTTTGCCCAAAAGGGAAAAATCTGGGGTTTTTTGTTTGCCCAAAATTGGGGAACAAAAAACTTTTTGGCCTTATGGCCGGGAAAAAAATTTATGGGAAATTGGGTTTTGATGTTTAGGTTACCTTACAAATAACTTGGGAACAGATGTTGCGAGGAAAGCCTATTTTAAGGGTATCTGCACCAATACTGACCAACAGTGTTAAAGAAGAGTGAGAAATCAACTTAATTTTTTTCCCTGGCTGTAGCCACTTATGATTTAAAAAAGTAGGTCGGTAGGAATGGCACGCGTCACCGCTTGAAAGTCAAAAATTTATGTTTGTTTGCATCCTGGGGAATACGTAGTCGACACATAACGTACATATAGATTGAAATTACTTTTACTCTTTGTGTCAAAATATTTTAATAGGTTTGTACTCTAAAAGCACCTCCCCTATTTTTTAACCGCTCTGGATCATAAGTGAGGGGATTCTTAATCTTTTTCCCCAAAATTTTGGGTTTTTCTTCACCGGTCGAACGGTTTTAACGCATCACATCTGCCAGGGGGACGGGGGGGGGAAATTGTGGTTTGAACCCGCTGGGTGCAATGGGGCGGTTTTCCCTCCACGCAAATGTGAGTGCACTTTTCCCTTTAAAAAACAGCCTTCCTCACCCGGGACACATTAGCGTACAGCCTGATGGGGGTAGAAAAAACGTGGGACTGGGACAGCTACATTTGGGAAAATTTTTGAGAAAAAAAAAAACCGTTTTTAAACCCAAGTCTTGTGATTGGCAACATCACTTGCCATGTAACCTTCCTAATATTTTTTTAGGCCCAAAATTTTTTTTATTCATTTCGGTATCTCGGAAAAGGGCATTTGTAATCGATATTTAAAATGGCCCCTTTAAATTGAATTTAGGGGGATATTTTGATATTGTTCAAGGGGTAACTACAAAAAATTTTAAAAAATCTTATATAATGTGTTTCATTTGTTTACTATAGAAATGGGGCGAAATCGTTCTTTTTCAGTTGACTGGCGAAAAAGGGCCCAAAACTCTTATTGTAGACAGCCCCGGGAAAAAATGTTTTAAGGGCTCAGCCCTCACCCATCGTTTCGGAAGTTTCCCCCTTTTACTACCCCTCGTTTTTGTCATATTTTTTGAAGGGCCCTAAGACACATATACCGCTGCAAAGTTGAACAAGGGTCCCAGTGGAAACAGTCGCATCCCGGGAAAAACCCTCATAAACTCAGGAGGAGCTAAGCCCGAAATTGCTTCCGAATGGGGGGGGTTAAACAGCCCATTCCAACAGCATGGTTCTTAAATGGGGGCAATTTCCCCCTCTACCAATGATGGCAAAAAAAAATTTCCCCTCTTTTAGGGGGAAAAAGGTTTTTGAACGGAGGTTTTGTTTATCCCCCCCCCCGGGAAAAGATTACGAAAAACCTTACATAAATTTAATAACCCCCCCTCAATGTGGGGAGTGTGAATATATTTAGCAAGTGTCATGAGGGTGTAACAAACTTAAATTTGAAAACATGTATGATAAGCAAATTTATATATAATATTAAAAACATGTTTATGTATTATTAGAAAAATTTCATATTAAGTTAATTGGTAACAAATTTTTATTCATTAATGTCAAAAAAGTAAATTTTTTTCATATATGTTAATTTAAAAGTTTAAAAACATTTTTTTTAAGTCAAATATTCAAACAAATTTAATTAAAATTTTTAAAAAAAAGGGAAATTTTAAATTTTTGAGGTAATTGTCTTCAATTACTTATTGTTTTACAAAATTTTTTTTTGACATAGTTGAATGATAAAGCCCGACATGTAAAACGCCCAAAAGTGTAATGAAGATGTTTAAAAACGAAGCTCATAACACTTTAAATTCCCCATTTTGTAAAAACGAATAATTTAAACAAATATTAAAACATTGGGGTTAAAACTTAAAATTAAATGTTTTCAATTACATAGATTTATATTTAAAGGGTTATTTGGCTTTAATTTTGGGCGGTAAAGGAAATTTTTGTTTCAAAATTTAAAATGTAACAACATAAATTTAAATTTTAAAATAAATTTTAAGATCCTCATTAGGGTATTACCTGTGATTTATTTTTGTAAAAGTTTAATATATTATTATATCCCAAAAAATTTTTTTTGAAATTACATTTCTTTGTTGTTTAAGTGTTGTGTGAATAAATATTATAAAACGGTTATGTTTGCGTTTTAGTCTACACCCTCTCTCCCCTATCCTAGAAGCTTCGTCAAAATATTATGGATTAAAATACTTTCTTTTGGGGTGGGCAATCTAAAGTCACAACAATGTTGCCATCTCCTTCCGGTTTTTTGATTCAAAAACCCCAAACTTATTTTAGAGATTTAAAAAATAAATAACGACATTTTATTCCCAATTTTTAATTGACAATCATTAATTTTTTAAATTTTTAAAAAAAAAATAACATGGGGCCCAAAACCCGTCGACTGCAAGAATGAAGATAAAAATAATAAAAAAAGGGACTCTTTAACTAAACTCTCAAGTTTTTTCTATTTTAATTTTTACCCTTTGTTAATTTTTGGCGGTTAAAAGGGTTATGCTTAAAGTCTTAATTTTATCAAGTTTTCAAAGGTTGAAAAAAAAAAATTTTCCCAAATTTTTCCCCCAAAAAAAATCATTTTCCCCCTTTTTTCCCGAAAAAGTATATTTTTAAAACATAATAATGTACCCCCCCGTTTACTGAACCAAGCAGCATTATCACCATTCCGGGGGCAAAGGAAAAAAAATTAATTGTCTTTTCTTGTCTTAATCATTTTCCTCTTTAAAAAATTTTTTTGGGTTTCCAAGAAAAAACCCAAATTCAACGGTAGCTTCTATGATTATTTTAAAAGTATAGTCTTTAATCCTTAAACATTTTACACATTTTAAAATTCCCTAGTGTTTGTTAGCGATTTGAAAAACCCGCAATTATTTACATGTGTTTGGGAAAACCCCCCCTTAAATACCTGACACGAACGAAGGAAGCTATTAATTTGGAGTTGTTTTTAATTACCCTTCCCTTTTAATATTAAAATTTATATTGCCTATTTAGAGTCTACATATCTCGGGAAAGGGAAATTTAAAGGGTTTTAAATTGAAATAAAATTTACCAAGGGATACCCTTGACTCAGTGGACAAATACTCTATCAACTAAATGTATGTCCTGGATTTTTAAAACATTACCACAGAAAACTTATAGCCATAGGAATTGTTTTACTTTTAGTTAGCTTACAGATGTTGCGGGGAAAAGCCCACTTAGGGATTCAAAAATTTTTTTTGGGGTTGTAGGAAATCCCCTAATTTTTTTTCCCCTGGATGGGGGCCCGCTTTTGGGAATGTTTAAAAGTGGGTCAATAGGAATGCACGCGTTACTATTTGTTTGTGTCCTGTAAAATACTTTTGGGGTTACAGTTATTGGTATAATGAAATTATTTTTTTACCTGAAGCGCCTCACCAAATCTTTAGCGAAGGAAAATTTTTGATCGGATTCGAGCCGGGGTAAAAATTTTTTTCCCCTAAAAACGGGATGGTTAGGGGAAAGATGGGTTCGAACCCTTTCAGTTGCAAAAGGGGTTTTTTTTTTCCCACTCATAAGAATAATTTTTAACACTTTAAAATTTTAAAATTTATTAAAGAGTTATTAAATTTTTGGTTTGTAGGGGAAAACTCCAATATGGGTTTTAAAATAATATACTCTTTTTTTAACGTGAGTTAATCGGTATAGCGCGCCCCTTTTAAGTAAGAGGGTTTTTTGTGTTTTCAGGGCACAAAAGTAGGGGGGATGGGGCTTCTTATGGCCCGCTTATGCACACATAGTTTTTTCAGGACAGCGGCGGGTGGGGGGGTGTTTAGGAGGTTTTTTGGGGGGGGATGGGGTTTTATGGAAGTTTCCCCCCCCCCTTTTTCCCCCCCGGGGGACTTTGCGGATGTGTGGGTTTTCTCTCTGTCTCTGTCTCTCCCTCCTCTCTCTCTCTTTCTCTCTCTCTTCCCCCAGAGTAGGAGGTGTGAGGGGGGGTTTTTTTGGGTTTTTAAGCCCCTCCCTTTCCTTTGAAAAGTTTTTTTTAGGTCAGGCTGGAAACATACATGTTAAAAAGATCTTTTTGCTCTAAAAGAAAAATACTTTCCAAGTCGGGGGGGTTTTTCTTTTCAAGATGGGTCAGGGTCACTTCCCACCATGCCTTGTGTCCCCTCATTTTCATAAGGGCGATCGGTAGGGCCCCCCCCTGTCCTTTTCTCTCTCTCCTCTCCTCTTTTTATTTTCTCGTCTCTCTCCCTTCTCTCTCTCATCAGTATACAACTTTGGTTTTCGAACAGTTTGGGTTGTCATGGAGGTGGGGGGGCTCCCCTCAAAACGGGTTTTCTCACTTCCCCCCATTCCTTTTGCCAAACTCTTTTTATATAACGATCGGTAGGGTCCTCTCTGCCCCCTTTCCCCCCCCTCTCCTTTTTTCTATCCCCCTCTGTCTCCTCTCCCCCTCTCTAAACATATACAACGTAAAAATCTGAACAGTGGTTTTTCATTGGGGGTGGGTTTTCCCCTCAAGACGGGTTAGCTCCCCCCTTCCTCCATGCCTTGTGTCAACTCATTATCAATAGACGATCGGTAGGGTCCCCTCTGTCCCTTTTTTTTCCCCTCCTCTTTTTATCTCTCTGTCTCTCTCCCTCTCTCTCTCATCAGTAACAACGTTTTGGATATTTAGAACAGTGGTTGTCTTTGGGGGTGGGTGAAAGGGGGGGGGTTTATCGTGGGGGCTCCCCTCAAGACGGGTTAGCTCACTTCCCTCTATGCCCTTTTGTCAACTCATTATCTTTTATTCGTCGGTAAGGGCTACCCTTTGTCCCCCCCAGGTTATGATCAAAAACACGGCAGGAAAAATACCTTTATTTTAATCGGACCCGAAAGGCTCCTAGGTGTTCATTATCATGAACGAGAATTTTTGAAACGGTATTCCCGACAATGATATATTTTAATCGGGCTGAACGACTCTCCGAAAAAAAACATGAGTTTTTTAAAAATTAGGACATCTTTAGCTATAAATTTCATGTTTATGTTAGGAACAGTCTAGATCCTTTAACAAGTAGTGGGGTTTAGGAGGCGTGACTTGGAACCTCCCCTTCCCTTTTCGTCTATAAATAGGGTAAACCCCACTTTTTAAAAAAATCCCCTTAGCAAAAAGACTATATTAACGATGAAAGTCTGAATTTTACGGCTGCATTTTTAACCAGCGTAGGCACGATGAAAATTTTCCCGCGCAAGTTGACTGATCTGGAGTTTGGTCGAGCGTACCGTATTTCTTCTTTTTTAAAGGGGGTTAAATACCTGTTTGGTCGACCCGTGGTTTTCGTATTTTATATGAAATAAAAAAATTTGGCTTTCCGAATCGTTTTTCAAAGCTCCCGAGAGTCAACTAAAAGGGGCATCTGAAAAGTGACCTATACTCCTTTTAAAGGACTTTCTAACCTGAGCAAAAACCCCCATCATTAAAATTCGAAGGTAAATGAATTTCCTGCCCACTCTTTGAATTTGAAAGTGTACTAGGTTTAAAAGTGCTTTTTAAAAAAAACGTGTTAATCTATAAATCTTTGCTTCGCGAAAAAAAAAATTGAATAAAAGTTTACGGTTTAAAAAAATGTCAAAAACTGTAAAGAATTGTTCATGAAAGTATTAGTAAGAGTTTTGCGCTTAAAAAAGAAATTTTTTACATGTTAAAAAATTTATTGAATTGTTTTACAAAAATTAACTGTAAATAAGTCTAAACGCTTTTTTTGACTTCTTTTTAAGGAAAAAACTGCTCGAGGGGAGGGGGGGGGGAAAAAAGCGCGGTGTGTAAAAAAACCCTTGCGTATAACCTCCTGCAAAAAAAAAAAAATTTAAACCCTCCGGGGATCTCTACCGTGGTTCGGATTTCCTTTATAGAGTGTTTCAGCCGGGATTCAAACCTTGCCTCCCGCAAAAAAAAAAATCTCTTTCGTGGTTCGGTTTTTTCCCCATTTGAGTTTATCAGAACCCGGGGGTTTAATCCTTGCCTCCTGCAAAAAAGATCTTTACCCGGGGGTTTGGTTTTTCTCATAGAGGGTTTTCAGACCGGGGGTTCAATCCTTCCCCCCTGCAAAAAAAGATCTCTTTCCGTGGTTTCGGATTCCCAGGGTTTTCCCCATTAAGAGTAGGAAGAGTATTATCGGGCAGGGTTCAATCCTTGCCTCCCGCAAAAAAATCTTTACCGCGGTTCGGATTCTCTCATAGGTGTTATCAGCCCGGGGGTTCCCAAACCTTTCCTCCTGCAAAAAAAGATCTCTACCGTGGTTTTGGAAATTTCCCCAGTTTTTATCTTTAAAAAGAGTAGGATTGCTGCACATCCCGCAAAAAAAGATTTAAACCCCCTTTTTGAGATCTCTACCGTGGTTCGGATTCCCTCAAAAAGTGTTATCAGCGGGGTTCAAACCTTGCCTCCTGCAAAAAAAAAGATCTCTACCGTGGTTCCGGGGAAAATTTCCCCCATTAGAGTTTATCAGCCCGGGGGTTTAATTTCCCTTTCCCCCCGCAAAAAAAAATCTCTAAACGTGGGTTTGGTTTCCACAGTTCACTCATTAACGAGTATAAGAGTTTTATCAACCAGGGTTCAATCCTTTTCCCCCTGCAAAAAAGATTTTTTACCCCGTTTCGGATTCTTCATAAAGTTTTATCAGACCGGGTTTTAAACCCCCTGTGAATGCAAGATCTCCCAAATTTTTTTATGGTTCTTTAAGTCAGCTCATGGAAAAACTATTTTTTAAAAAGAATTTAAGGTTTTTTTTTAAATACATCTTGGGATGTAAAGGTTAATTGAATAGTTGATTTTTTTTTTAACCGGTATTCGTAAGTGCGGGCGCACATTTCTTATAGGGTTACTACATGCGTTTTTACAAATTATACGCTTACATTTCATGAAAGCTTAAATACTTAAAATGCTTACCCTTTTTTTTTATGCTTAAATTTCTTATTCGCTTTCATACATGATTTCCCTTTCTTTCTTAATGCTTACTAATGAGCGCTTACTTTTCGTATATGCTTTCATACATGCATTTACATACTTTTGCTTTTCATTTTCATGCGCGCTTACATACTTTTTTGTGCTTTTAAAAACTTATATGCTTACATCATTTCGCGCTTAATGTTTTTATGTTACATACATATCCCTTTTCTAACTTATATGCTTACTACATGCGCGTTAAAATGCTTATATGCTTACATACTTATTGCTTATATAATGCGCGCTTACATGCTTATATGCTTACATACTTATATGCTTACCCTACTTTCATGCTTAAATGCTTTTAAGCTTTCGTACATGCATGCTTACTACTTTTTACGCTTAAAATTTCTTATGCTCTTATGCTCCTTTTCTCCTTTGCTCTATCACTTATGCACTCATTCAAACATGCATCATACATCATACACTCATGTACTGGGCCCCCTCATGCACTATGCACTAATACATTCATGTACTCATGCACTCATATACTCATGAACTCATACACTATTTTTCTCATGTATTTATGTACTCATGCACCATGTACTTTGCACCTTTTATATCCCCATGGGACTTTATGCTCATACACTCATGCACTCTTGCACTCTTGCACTCTCGCACTCTCGCACTCTTGCACTCTTTTCCCCTTAGCATTTCTTCAACGTGTGATTTTCATGATCCTCTAATAGATGTTTTTTGTTTGTTTTTTAGTGTTTCAAAAACCGCTCCGTGAGATCTGAACAAGCTGCGCAGGAAAGAAGAGGGGGTTGAGGGGGGCCCGTTTTTTTGAGATGCGCATGAATCATGTTGGGAAAACCCCCTGCAAAACGAGCTCGTCTGCCATCTCCCATCTTTATATCTCGAAAAACTAAAGGGAAAGAGTGTATACTCTTGATGATTAGACGCTAAAGAAAAATTTTAATTAGATATTGAAAACTGACGGGGCTTTTCCCCCGAAGGGAGGTGTTTAAAAGCTTACATTGAACATAATGGCCCATTTTAAAACCCCCCGAGCGTACTGATATGGGCCAAGACAATATGGGGCAAAACAGATCCCCAAAAACTTTTTACCTTATCACGAAATTAGGTGGGGATTTACTCAAATTTAGGCTTTACCTGGAGCCCCTAGGACACTATCAAAAATTTTTGGGGCAAGCATACGCCCCAAAAGTATAAAAACATACTCAAAAAATAAATGAACTTTCCCTATAATGGGTTTCCCCTTTCATTTTTTTTGTTCCCTCCCGGGGGTATTTATTAAAGACTGTAGAAAAAAAATCAAAAAGCAAACGGCTCAAAAAAGTAAATTGTAGCCTCATTTGCGAGTTTAAGCCCCCCCACTAAAGGTGAATTGAAAGGGTTTTTTCAATTCTTCCTATAGATATTTTTTAACCCGATAAATTTGGGAGGGATATAAAAAAATAATGTAGTCTTTCCCCCCCCTTGCCAGTTGAGGGTTTCTTTTTCTAGAACTGGAGGATATCGACGGCACTGGAAATGAGAGAAATTTCCAAAAAACTCTGTTTTCCCCCGTCGGGCCCACTTTCAAATCCCAAAAATATACCGGACGTAGAGGCTGAAAATGTTCAAGCTAAGAAAGGGACTTTGCCCCCCGTTTCCGTATTGGCGTGCCTTTTGAGCGACGGGGAAAGCTCAGGTTTTCATCTTATCTAATTTTTAAAGAGTGTTTTAATCTGAAGGGATCCCGCTCCTTTCAAATGAGATATTTTGAACGCTTCAAAAGGGTTAACGATATTTTGTTAATGTGTACACTGCAAAACACAAAGGTAGTGACTTTAATTTTGCACTGCGGAAAACCAAAAAGGGGCTAGTACGCCCCCCGTCATGTCATGCTAAAGAGCGGCTAGACATTTCATTTATTCATGATAAGATCAGGGACGGAAAAATCATTTCAGCGCGATAAAAATTTCACGAAAAAAAAAACCCAACAACCATGTCGGCGTGGGGACGAGGTTTTTTTGTGACCGCGTCTGACCTCTTTTCTGACTGAAAATAAACTTGAAAAACATAAAAAAACGTGAAAAAAATTTTGGGGGGGGTAAGGAGTACTTCCCTAAAGGAAAAAAAAAAATTTCCCTACGTTCTCACAGTAAAAAACAAAAGAAAAAAGGGGTTTATCGTGTACGCTACTTGGAGAGCTTACTCTTTCCTATAGAAACTGTGCCCCTGAACAAATTTTTTTTTATACTGAAAATGTGCAGAGTAGGCGTATTCTGTAGGCAGTCCCAAAAAATGAATTTTTGTTAAAATCTCTCAATTACCGACACTTCAGGGGAAAAGATTGTACAACAATTTTGGGTTTGAAGCTCTCTAGATACAGCAAAGCGCGTACTAATTATAAGTACCACTCCCAATATCCCCTAAACCTGCTAAAGAGATGCGCATATACGGCTCTCCTTGCAATTGCGAAAAACCACCCAATGAGATATCCCGTTTTGGATCATTGCCCTTGACAGGGCTTTATCGTGGGGGCATTCAGCGGGGTGTATTTTTAAATTACAAGAACCCTATATCTGGCGTGGTAATCCATAACGCCCTTGCTACGACAATTTTTTCCTTCTGAATCGCTTGTTTGAACTAGAAAACTGATCCTTCACAGGAGAGCGCGTTCTTTCAATCCCGGAAATCAGAGTTATCGGAGAGCTTTGGGGAAAAATTTAAAATAAAAATGAAGTAATTGGCAGGGGGTTTGAGGGGGTACAATTTTAAAAATTTTAGATAGTTTAGCTTTTTATGTACCCCCCTAGGAAATGCGTACTTCCCCGAACCCGAAATTAAAAACACTCAAGTGCCATCCTATCATGAACGCTTTTAAAATATCACTCGTTAAGGTGTGTTCCCCCTTACTATATAGATTCTTTGGCGCTGACGAGACTCGTTACCGAGCAAAGAAAAATTTTAAAACGCGTCACGGATAGTCATACTCTCGGAAGATATGTCACGCCCGTGAGGTTTGGCGACTATTTGAATGTAATAATCTTTGGGATTATCGAACCCTACCCCGTAACAGACGTGACGTTATTGCTGAGTCTTTGAGAACTTTCGTGATCTTTGTATGAAGACGTTTGACTCGATCCCGGTGGTCTCTTTCACCCCCTCTCGCTACCGGCTCTTTGGAATAACCCGGGGACGGCTCAATTAAAGATGAGTGATATACATCAATTCTTTTGGGGGCATTCGGGGAGGGATATTTTCGTAGTAATCGTCACCTGTAGTTTAAAAATCGTTTATGAGTTCATTTTGACCGTTCCAAACCAGAGTCTTTCCCCCCCTTTATTTGACGTGAATGGCCCCTTTTATTTGTAGTTAGCTCGTTACCCTATGGGGGGTTCAGCGGCTTGAAAAAGGAATTTAGCGTTTTTGGGTGTGCTAAAAGTGGGAAAAAAATCGGATCGGGGGATATCTTGCAGGTAGATCTTGAAAATCCACAAATATACACAATGCTCATTCCGCTTTCCGTTCTGTCCTGAGAAAGGGATTCACCCTAGGAAACAGAAAAATTTTTAAATTTTGCTGAAAAGACTAGGTAGTATTCACTATCGTCATCTAAATTTGTTTATTTTAAAGGGTTTAAACTGAGGAGGGTCAAGGGTTCCATTTCAAGCAATTCATGGATGGCTCCATAATCAACTGAACGCTGAAATGAGGAGTAAAGCGAGCAATCAGTTTAAAAACCATGTTTTTAAAAATTGATAAAAAATTTGCCGCATTGGGCCCCCCGCCCCTTATATCAAAAAAGAGAGCCTACCGTCCGGTAAAGAAACTACCGGGTTTTGGGAAAAGGGAAATTTGGAGCGGGTAACCTCCATAGCCGCCCAAACTTTAAAAAACGTATCATGTTTTCAGGAAAGCCTGGAAATCTTTGAGATGGAACCGCGGGGGTTTTTATTTTGATATCCCCGATTTATGCGGGATTCGCCTTTTTGGGAAAATTTCTCAAAGTAGTCATTTTTCCGGTTTTACTTACCAGGTCAGGGTTTCCCCCCTTTCCCCTCCAGGTACTTTTTAAAATCCAATATACCAGATACAGATCACTTCTCTACTACAGACTGTTGAGGACGCCTCCCCAGCGGATTTTTCCCCGTTAGCAAATTGACTACCTGGCACCCCCTTAGGGACAAGACAATGTTTACGGCTTTGCCCGAAAAAAAAATAAAGGGGTTTTGTTGGAAAAAAAAAAAGGGGACGGGGACTCGAAGGTCGGATCATCACCAAAGTTCATAGGTTTACGTCCTAAACTCTTTTCATTTGCTGTGAAAGGAGAGGGGGGGACCTAAAGGCAAAAGGGGTCAAGATAGGGGGTTAAGAACGCTCTCTTTAGAGGACTATGGGAATTGTTTGACCTTTAAAACGGTGGGCAGAGAGAGGCGGTTTTCAATAAGAGCTGTAGGATTCAAACTTTTCACTCAAAAATTCAATAGGATAGCGTTTATGTCTATGGGAGACAAACGATACTTTGTTCCTGAATCAGTCAAAACTTGCCTTGGGGGCATTCTCTATAAGCGAGCAACCAACTACTTTTCCCTTCCCAAAAGACGCGGGTTGAAGCAGGGCCATCATCTCTATAGTGCAAGTGTGTGTTTGTGCTTGATCTACAACCCTTTTTCAAAGTGTGCAGGCTTTTATTCCTCCAAAAAAAACGTTGATCTAAGGTAAGTTTAATAAATTTAAAGACACTATACCTTTATCACAGAAAAAAAAATTTCTTTAGAAAAAAAAATGCTAATTTAGTATTACTGTTTAAAAGTATATTCTTTTAAAAAGAGGTTTTCCGTGTGATATGTTTTGATTAATGTCACTAGAAAAAAAAATGTTAGTGCTTTAAAAAAGGGCTTGAGAAAAAATATTTTTTAATTAGTATGTATCTGTTTAAAAAAATACATTCATTAAATAGAGTTTTCCAAATTTTGGTATGTTTTGATTAATGTCACTAAAAAAATGTTAGTGCTTTAAAAAAAAACTTGAGAAAAAAATAGGGAAAATTTTTAGTATGTATCTGTTTAAAAGTTTTTTAAAATTTATTTAAATAGAGTTTCAGTGTGCATATGTTTTTATTAATGTCACAAAAAAAAAAAAATGTTAGTGTTTTAAAAAAAAATTGAGAAAAAATATGCTAATTTAGTATGTATCTGTTTTTAAAAAGTATATTCTTTAAAAAAAGGTTTAGTGTGTGTATTGTATTGTTATTTATCAACCCTTTCCCCCCTCCAGGATTACAACCCGGGCCTCTCAGAAAATGAAAAAAGGGACAATAACATAAGAACCGACATTCGGTTTTAAAAATGGACCTCTCAGGTTCTGCCAGGTACAATAACCAGGCCTCTTTTGAGCTCTGTTGGTGCCCAAAAACCACTACAGCCCAGGTTACAACCGAGATCTCTCAGTTTTTTCCCCGGGAAAATAACCAGGACCCTCAAGTTTACCGGGTTTTCAAAAAACCAGGCCCCCTTCCCGGTTCTGCCTGGAAAAAATAACCAGGACCTCCCTTTGAGCTCCCGTCTGGTTTCAAACCCCGCAAAAAGTCAGGGGTTTCAACCCGAGATCTCTTGAGTTCTGTCTGGTACAAAAACCCCGTTTTCAGTCGAGATTACAACCTGGACCCCCTCAGAGTTTGCCTGGTACAATAACCAGCTTTCAGTCGAGTTACAACTTTGGGCCCCTCAGAGTTCTGCCTTTGGGAAAATAACCAACTACAGTCAGGTTTAAAAATAAGGTGCAGTCGGGATTACAACCTGGACCTCTCAGAGTTCAGCCTGATACAAAAAACCCAAATACAGTCAGGATTAAAAAAAGGTTTTCAGTCGGGATTACAACCTGGATTCTAAAAGTTTGCCTGGGCAATAAGCAGGACCTCTCAGAGCTCTGTTGGTGCAATAACCAGCTACGTCGGGGTTTTCAACCCGAGATTTTCAGAGTTTTTGTTGGTTTCAATAAAACCCGGACCTTCCCTATTTTGGGCCCGGTACAATAACCAGGACCTCTCGAGCTCTGTCTGGTGCAATAACCAGTTACAGTTGGGATTACAAACCCAGATCTCTCAGAGTTTTGTCGGGGGCAATAACCAGTTTTCAGTTGGGATTACAAAACCCCCGATCCCCTCAGAGTTCTCTCTGGTGCAATAACCAGTTACAGTTGGGATTAAAAACCCGAGGGTTCTCAGAGTTCTGTTGGTACAATAACCAGTACAGTCGGGATTTAAAAACCCGGCCCCCGGAAAAAATTTTTTACCTTTAACCAAGTAAATAATAACTACTCATCTTTACCTTTTATAGATTTAAAGAATAAAAAAGTTTTAAAACGTTAATTTTTTTTTTTAAAAAAAAAAGCTGTTACTTTTCTAAAAAAGAATAAATTTTATATAGTAAAAATCGTTAAAAATTTTTCCTCTTTAAACCCATTGCAATTTAAGCTGTGAAAATATTAAACTTTTTCATTCAAGTAGCTGTGAAAAAGTTTTTTTTAGAAAAAAGTGTTCATTAAAACCCGTCTTGCAGCTTCTTCTTGGGGGGGTCCTCGTTCGTTTCCTCAAAAGTTTTATCTTTTTTCCCAAAAGCGAACTTTAAAAAAAAGTCAGTAGTTTTCTTCCTCCTTTTTTGACCGTGTCAACCTCTTTTTGGGGACCGCAGAAGCATAAAAAACTTATTGAAATCAATGCATTTCTTTACTCGTTTATAAAGACTATCATATGTGAAGCAAAGCGGGAAATTAACGAACTCGTATCGTTCCGAACCCGCACTTTGGTCAGACCCGCAAAAGTTTTGTCCGATCAAAATTTAAAAATTTTAAAAGCTATTCGCTGAGCGTCGGCCATTTTTAAAAGGTACAGGAGCACTCGGGGTTTTTTTTAAGCTTTGTACTTGTCGCTATAAAGCTTTTGATGATACTCTGTAGCCGACTGGGATTTCCCCAGTTCCTTTAATATAGATTGAGGTGAGGGGAAGGTTGCCGATATTTGTCAATGTTGTCTCATTTTGATGTAACTTGCAAAACGTCACTGTTTAAAAGGGGTTTTATAGCGGACAACTCTATCGTGTATGATTAACAAAATGCCTTGGTATTTCCGGGGAAATATTTTCCTTCGCCCCCAAACGTTTATACGCACGTCACCATACCGCCCTTGGAGTATCTTCCTGTGGGGCTGGCATCGAACACAAAAAAAGGGCACGTGGACTTGAAAGGGGAAAAGGATCAATTTAAAGGTAAAGAGGCGTCGTTTCGTAGTCGAAGTCGGGAAAATTTGACATAGCCCCTTTATTTTAAATTTTGAGAATGAATCTTGTCTAAAGTTAAGTTCATATTCAAAAAGGGTACTTTTTTGAATTTATATGGGAGTTTAGTTTAGGAAAATTACAATAAACAAAAATTTCTTCATCTGCGGGCCGTCGTATTGTTCCGCCCGGTCTGAAGCCCCGGGAAAAAAAAAGGTTAAGGGTTTTTCCAGCAAAGTTTACTTTTTTCACGGTCCAATCATGTTAATTAGAGGGGGTACGTTAGGGTATTTCGTACAATTCCCAAGTACGGAAAGGTAGCTCGATGACCCTTTTCCCGCTCTTAAAGAAATTAAGCAGGTTGAGACGATTGATATCGTCAGTCTTTATATGCGGTCCCAAGCCAAGATATTTTATTAACTCGTTTCCCTAGGGGGGTGTCTTTTGCGCAGGGGTAGGGCTCTTTGTAAAGCGTTGTTGTTCGCCGGTCGAACAAACTAACACCAGCTCTTGTTTGGGCATTGATCAGTATTCGGGAAAAGTCTTAAAACGAATCCTGTATGAGACTTTTAAAGGGGATGCTTACGTCAAAGATCCCCCTTTCAGCGGGGTAGGGTGAACTTTTCCCAAACTTCCAACCAGCGTTTGAAAGATGAGTCTCCCAACCATTCCTTATAGATAATAGTTTTTAAGCTGAGTCCAAATTCCCACATTCTCAAAATTTTTTTAATCTCTACCCCCCCGATTTTCATAGGCGATTCTTGAGGGTTTGATGCAGTATTCGTTATTAACCCAAATTTTCGAAGTACTTCCAGGTTTCCTTTTATTTAAAATATTTGTCCTTTTATATGTAGCAGAGAGCGGGGGGGTTTTTGTCCCTAGCCCCTTCTTGTTGGATTAAAATATCCTAAGCTCGTTCCCGTTAAACTAACGGGGGCCCGGAATATTGAGGCGTAGGAATGATACTGGAAAAATCTCAAGGCCGTATCGAAAGCTTTCAGACTCCTCAATGTTCAAATATCCGCGGTGTCATCCATTATTTTTTTAAAGAGTAACCTAGACGTCCCCTTAAAAAGAGTTTTTTTGGCAGGGGGTTAACACTTTCACTGTCCTTCTCTCAATGTTTCGAAAAAGACTTCGCCGTCTCGTTTTAGCTAGTTTTCAAGTCCCCTCTTCATGAAATCGTTTCAGTTTTCAGATAGCGATATCGTTCGTTTTCTAAAGTTTATGGGTATCACCTAGTTTGTCAACAAGTTTTGTACTGCGGGTTAGACTCTATTACTCGCTTCGTTACCCGGGGAAAGGGGGAAAGTATTGGGTTTGGCGTTCCACTTTCTTATAGCCCGGGGGGGCGGTCATGCTGAACTCGTGAAAAGGGATTTACTCGGTTCTCCGTTGACGTAAGCTCCGCTAGCGGGGACTCATTTACGCAGATCACGTTCACGTGAAGAATATTAAAGGTATTGGTAGTTTTTGCGTTTCCCCGCGGAAAGTATGACCGAGGTTTGAACCCAGCAAGGAATTTCAAAAAGTGCCGGTCGGGTAAAGTCGATAGGTTTATTGCAAGTGATATAGCTCTTTAAAGTGCTAGGGTCCCCCATAATCGAGGCTTTACGTTACTGGGATTCCCTTCGTAAGAATCGATCCAAAGCCCCCAGTTCATAGGTGCCCCCGGGGAAATGTAAAAATCTTTTAAACCCCTCGCAATAAAATTTATTATTACGTTCGTCAAATGTTCGGTATGGAATTGAACGTCGCCATTGATCAGTCCGATGAACCATTCCTTCCGATTCCCCTTTCCGAGCAGGATATGCGGGAAGTATTCTGTAGATTCAAAACTCTGTCCTTTCAGTGTAAGCCCCATAGACATATTAAAATTTTTCGAACGTCAACGCGAGTTTTTAAAGGGAAAGGCTAAACAAAGATGCCCGCATAAAAGGGTTTACCATACTCTTGATACCGGGGTTTTGGATTATAGGTGATGGGTTTTCCCTCCGAGATAACGAACAAGTTCGAGGGGGGCCTTAGATCACCGAAACTATCGAAAAAAACCCCCCGTCCCCCGTTTTTTTTATACGCCCCCCAAATTGCGTCCCCTTTCGTACCCTTACCGCTATCATCATCAAGTTTGGATCAGGGGCACTCTATCTTCCAAGGAGGAAGCTGGGTTTAAAAGGTCCCCTCGAAAATTTTCCCCCCTTAAAAAAGGGGGGAATTTTTAACTCGGTGGCGTACTTGCGCAGATCCGTTTCAGTAAGGGCACGTTTGGGTAGTCTTTTTTATTTTGGGTAAGGTCGTAGTTTACGGGCCTTTCCCCATGGCGATAGTTCGAGCGAAACGATTATGTCTCTGAGCCTCGTTAAATTTGTTTCTTTATTGCCTTAGCATTTTACTCCCTTTTCGTGATTCCCGCGGGCTCCTCCGGTGAGGGCCCCCAAGGCTTTTGATTAAAAGGGTTTTGTATGGGTTTGAAATTCCCCCCTTTTTTTCTTAAGGCGTTTTAGTATTTAGCTCTCCGTTGACGACGCTGAGTTTTTTCTTTTTTTGACCTAACCCATTTTGGGTTTTTAGCTTTCATCGCGTTGGTGACCGCCCACGCAGCGGTTTCTCCCCAAAAATTTTAGTCAGACGCGGTAATCTTTTCCACGATTTCTCGTAAGTTCGCGATCTGCAGTATGAGCCCCGCAAATTTTTTCCCTTGGAGTAGGCGATTTGGTGTTCTTTACAGTTCGATCTAACTCGTTTTTTCCCAAGGATCGCCCCGTTTCAATTTTTTTCCAACTTTGCCCCCCGGTCCGCAGTACTGGTATCCAGGTTATGCGCTTCAAACGGTTGAATATTTAAAAATTTTTTACTTATCCAACAACCTCCCCCTCTTCTTTCGTCTCATGACACTTTCTGATTAGCATTTTTTTATGGGTTGCGCGCATTATATGTTGAGGTAGTGTCAACATGCGGCTGGGAGAAACAGACGATTTTTTAAACTGTACGAAACAACGATCACGATGGGGGGGGAGCTTTTTTCAGGACAGGGTTTACGTTGTTCCCTTATACTATTCGTGCATCATCTGCGGACCTTTGAATTGTGGTTTAAAACCAACCCCCTGATCAGCCTGTTGGGGAACCCTAACGGTTTTACGCTTCAAGAACGTGTACGTTTACTCTAAATCGTTGTACCACCCCAAAAGATCAACTTTTAAAGGAAGGTTTTTCTCGTTTCGTCAAAGGGTTTATGGGTTTATTTCCCTTTTATTCCACAACGGGGAAAAATTAAATCCCTCCGTCCGAGGTCAAACCCCCCACCTGTATTCATTTTAGGACAAACGTCGCTTGCGATAAAAAATTTTTAAATTAACACCCTTATTTCATTTATGGGTAGACTTAAGGCTATGATGTTTCTATCTCTGTCAAAAGTACCGCGCATTCCGAAACAGTTTGTTGAGAGAAAAAAGCAAATCTTTCTAACCTTTTCAGGATGGACGATACGAATCTGAGACACGTGTACGATGAAAAAATGAACCAGATATGACATTCCAAAATTTTTTAAAAAAAAGGGGGTGTTTTTTGGGGCTGTGCTGGAAAAAAAAACAAATACGATTTTTGGTGGTGAGCAAAAATCAAGAAATTGATAAAGGACGATATCGCTACGGGGGTTTTTTTTCCTTTATTTGCACGATTGACAAAAGGTTTTATTCAGTACAAGGGGAAGCCCCCCCTTTTCGTCCTTTTCTAAATTTGGTCATAGTCTGCACAAATATAGATTCTCGTCGAGCGGAAGGGGAAATTTTGACTCTAAACTCTCAAGGTTATTACGACGCTAGATCGAAGAGGATTTGTCAAAGTGGAGACTCCCAGCGCCATCTAAGGATGTCTGTAACAAGTATTACGTCCCATAGAATGGATGCGAGAATAGTAAAGAGTTTGATAGTCGCCCTCAACGCCACCAAGGATGTCATCAAAGGACAAATGGAATCGTTTGGGTCGAGGATTTGGAGAAGGGTTGAAAAAAATATGCCGACTTTGAGAAGAGTAGTCGTAAAGGGTGGAGGAGGTGCGGAAACTGGTCATTTATCGTCTCGACGAAAATTTTAAAAAGAAGCTTGCCGCTTTAGGGGTTTAAAGCTGCCCAAGCCTAGAGGAAAAATTTTGTGATACAACGAACCATTTACAAGATTTAATAAAACGAGAGGGATACTATACGTAAAGAGGACAGATTAAAACCCCCCGGCTTTACGATGCAGGCGGTCAGTTTTTTTTTATATAGGGATGCCCCCATCGCCCCTTTTTACGCCGTGCCTTAAAACTTAAGTAGACTCTACAGTTAATCGCAGTTTTCTTTTACATCACTTGGATTCGGAAAAACCCATGCGGAAGGAAGCGAGACAGTTCGGATTGACCTAACGGGTGAACCCCGGTTATAAGTTCAAAAGGGGGGCATCGTTTCAACGTTTTGGGGGTGAACTTGAAAGATATTATTTGCTTGTTGAATCTTTTAAAATTTTTGCGATCCCCCTTTCGAGGTATCCAAAGATGACTCTATATCTTTTTGATAGAAAAACCCCCAAACGCCCGTCCCAGTTTTCACGTAGAATTGGGTTTTTACTTACTTTTTAGATTTAATAAACCGTTTTTTTCATGAAAAAAGGACATTCACACCTTACAAAATGTCGACAAAAGGTCACGGAGGATATATAAAAGCGGTAAGATTTTTAAAAACGAAAGTTTAAGCAACTACTACGTAAAGCCCGACACGGTCTGATCACGTCGCAAATGAAACGTTAAACCCCATCATGGATCCTCTAAACAAGAGGGTGAAGGCGTTTGGCCAAAACCTGAGGAGATGGAAGCCTCCCCCAAAGGGTTGCAAAAAAACCCCCTCTATTGGTTACTTATTTTATTCATTTTCACGCACTTTCATAAGCCTACGGAGCCCGTATGAAGGTGACTCTCCCAAGCTGGAGATAGCGTATCGTTTTCAAGGGAAAAGAGAGGGAAAACAATCCCCCCCTTTAAAAATAAGACGATACCGTATACTCAAAGGCTATTAGAATTATTTCTTCGAAGAGCACCCCCCCTTTTATAAAGGAAGATCTGAAAGTATACAAGTCTTTTGCTCAAAAGAAACGAAGGGCCCCCATGGGGGTTTAGAAAACAACCCGGGAAACGCTCGTATCAAGATGCGAGCCGGATCAAAGTATTGGGTTAATCTTTTAAACCCCATGTTTGGGGGGAGCTTGAGGGTGGGGGGGTTTAAAACAAGATGACGCTTTGGGGGGGGCGTTTATCCCTTTTGGGGGCGGTCCTAACGAATTGGCCCCATCGTTTAAAAGACTTTTGCACGCATCTCCCCGGGCCGGCCTTTCCCCCTCACCATAACAAATTTTGTTTCTATCATTGGGGAAATTTTCGCGAGGCGGGAACATCGTATAAAGACGTTCATCTCTTCGGTATTTTATCAAAATCATGCCCCGGGGTCAAGTGGGAGATTGCGCGTGAACTTCATGGGGCCTTTGGCAAAAACGACGATTTCTCGAAGACCGTTGGGGGTACGGGGCCCGAAAAAGCTCCTTGGGCCCCATTGGTGGAGATGATACCCTACTCAGGATCGAAAAAGGGGGGTTAAAGTACCTTCTCACTGTCATCGACGTGAAACCCAAGAGGGCTTGGGCCCCGTCAAGACAAAAACGGGTAAAAAGTCAGCGCCGCAATGGCTCTCTTCCTCGAAAAGGTAGGTTTCCCTCGCGTACGTCACCCTAAAAACGGATAAGGGGGACAGAGTTTTAAACCCCGGAAATTTCCCCAAACACTTTTTTAAGAGAAAGGGATAATCATTATTCTAAATACAGCAACTTAAAGGGAATAGCGTCGTGGAAGTATCAATCGTACTCTCGGGAACATGATGTGGAGGAGGTTCACGGCTAAAGGTTCATATCGAGGGGATCGATTTGATCGATTCCTTACTGGACGAATAAAAACCGTACGGTCCCACCGACCATAAAGATGAGACCTTTAGACGTCAAGAAGATAGACTTTTACTTCCCGTTTTATAACTTTTCAAGATGTAGATTCCACAGAACATTTTTAAAATGGGTGATATAGTTCGTATCGGGAAAGGGTATAAAGGGCCGTTTTCAAAAAAAGAGTTATACCCCCGAACTGGTCAACCGAACTTTTTAAAAAATCCCGTAACGTCGTCGAGATAACCCCCGGAGTTTTCCTACTCAAAGATATGAAAGGTAATCCTATAAGGGAGGTTTCTAGGGGTGGGGGGAGCTTAGAAAGACTTGTATCCGGATGTTTACCTTGTAAGAAGAAAAAACGGGACGTTCGGGGAAAAAATATAGTGTACTTTCAAATGGTTAGGGTTCGAAAACATCACAAATTCGTGGATCGAAGCGAAGGATATAGTGTAGAAGGGGGGGAGGGGCGCCATCCCGAGCGTTATAAAGCGGCAGTGAGGTAGGGAGAAATATCTCATTCGACATGTTTAGGCAAATGGGTTACCGTCTGGAGGACTTTAGCGATATTAAGATCTGAACGGTGGTTTTTTGAAAAACCCCATTGGCGGGTTTGATTTAAAGGGTTTCAGCGAAATGCTGTGATTCTTTTCCCCGCACTGGCTTTGGATGCCTTAATCCCGGGGAAGTGGGAATCGAGTCAGTTGTCGAAAAGTGTTCTACCTCTTGCCCGGGCTACAATTCAAGGAAGGAGACGACCCGCAAATTCTCCGGAAACGGTTTTAGTCCGGTTTTAACGAAATTCTCAGCTTGGCCCGAGGAGGAGTCGCTGGAGGAAAAGGGAAAAAGCTTTGTGGGGTCGAGTTGGATCGAATCGAGGTGAGGAACTCCCATCGGGGCAAGCACATTCCGAACTTGAAAAGTATCGCACGTACAACGTCCCCCCCCTTTTAGAAGGGGACGAAGAGGTCAGTGAGGATGAGGGCGAACCCAAATAAAAACCTGACTATGTGGGCAAAGTGCCCTTTCCGGGGGAAAAACTTTGGTGCGCGCTACAGGAGTCGCTTTAACGCTTCACAGAGAGGGGCTGATATATCTAGGGGAAGGGCGAGTACGAAAATGTTCAAGTGGTGAAGCGTTCGCGAGTACTGGGGTTTTTTGACAAGGGCTTTTGAGAAAGGATTTTTTGTATGCACGAGTGAAAGACTCTGTATTCATTTTTTTTCACAGAGAAAGGGAATTGATATGTATAGTTATGTATCATCCCCCAAACTTAAGAATATACTGTAAAAAAAAAGTTGTACTTTTTTTTAAGTCCTTGGTTTATAGAAATAAAAGAGTATTCATTTAAGATTTATGTTCTGAGTAAAAAAAGCTCTTTTAAAAAAAGGGGGTATGTTGTTTCTTTTAGAGCAAAAAGTCATTTAGACCAAAAAATGTTTCCAAAAATGGCCTAAGGAAAAAATTTTTCGAGGGAAGGGGGGCCCTTTTCTAAAAAAACCCCACCTCCTACTCTGAGAGAGGGATGAGAGAGAGAGAGAGAACACACATCCGCGAGTCCCCCGAACGGGGGAAAAGGGTGGAGGGGGGGCAATCCCCCTCTGTCCTCTATTGTATGTATGTTAAGCCCCGGGGCCCTAATAAGCCCTCATCCTAATATTTTGTGTACGTTAAAAGAGAGAGAGAGAGGATGAGAGGGAGAGACAGAGAGGGGGAGGAACATCCGGGGGTGTCCCGCGAGGAAAGGGCCCCCCCATACAACCCATCCCCCCTGCCCACCGTTTTCCAGAATCATCCCCCTCCCTTACACCTCCTCCACACCCCTTTACCCTGCCCGTCCTGGAAAAAAACTTGTGTGGGATAAGTGGGCCCCTAAGAAGCCCTCATCCCACTACTTTTGTGCCCTGAAAACCTAAAACCTCTTAAACCTTTCAAATTTTTTTCTATTTTATCGCTTTTGTTTGAGAATCTTGTTTGACTCTTGGTTTTGGTGAGCTATGCGTTAATATACGTTAGGAATAACCCTTTTAATTTAAGGGAACGTTGCTTGAGATCAACGTTACAAGCAAGAAGCAAATATGAAATTAAAAAACCACAAAATCTTCAACCACGAAGAGGGGACATAAAAAGCTCACCCAAAAAAACCCCGTTTTCGGTCTCCGTGTGTTTAAGCTCATCAAAAAAACTTTCCCCGGCCCTTGTACTTGTTCTCGCCCCCAGTGAAAAGGCCCCTAATGTAGATGTGGAGGTGTGGGGTGGGGGAGCGTGGCATTTCTTTACGTTTGCCCATGGAAGTGGTCAGACTTAACGGGAATTTGTTTGGGCAAACCCCTTTTTTTTTTTAGTTTTCTCTTTAATACTTTTTACAAAAATTTATAATCACATATAACTAAAATTTTGTTAATCATTCTCAAAAAAAAATTTTTTTTAACTCCAAATTTTTAAATTCTCAATATTCGTTAATTTTGGGTATAAAAAAAACTCCTACCGTTCCTTTTTTTTTAGGTAAGTAGTGGATGGGGATTGGAAAATTCATGGCGGGAATATTAATACCCAAATAAGGCCCCTCAACAAAAAATTCTCCTAACCCTTCTCAAATTTAAACCCTTTTTTTTTTTGTTTTCATGCCCCTTACCTTATTTTAGGGTTTACCGCCCTTGTCCATTGAGGGGAAAGGGGGGGTTTAAAACTAAATATAACATATTTTTTTAAACAGTTTTGTAAAAAAATACATAAAAAACTGTAAAAACCTTTTTATCGCATTTTTTAAAGCTATTTTTTATTTTCGGTTTGTGTTTTTGATACAACAGCCAATTCAGATGGGTTGAATTGTTGCAGGGGCAACCCTGCACTGATCTTAAGGCCCACCGCACTGTTTTTTGACCTACCATTAAAGATTTTTTAAAAAAAACTAAAAAAAAAAGGCCCTAAAAACTTAAAACGGTGGATCAAAAACATAATAAAACCTTTTAAAGAGGTGAATAAAATTACAAAACGCAGCCATTCATATCCCCTTGCTTAGGCCCCTTTCTTAAGATACCCTTCAAGGGGGGTTCTGACCCCCTCTTGGAACCCAAACCAATCTAACATCTTTCTGAATACCCCCGCCATTTCTCAAACTCTGAACAACAAATGTTTCTGAAAAAACTCTTCCGGGAAGCGTTCCTTTAATGAAGTAGAGGATTGCGACGTCCTACGACAGTTCTACATGCCACCGACACTGGTATGCTCGATGAGGACAACGCCATACTATGGATTCCTTCATCAGCGCCGGGGGAGGTTTTCTAATAGATTTTTCGTCCTCCCTCCGGGTACACTTACATCCCATGTGTAACAACAAAGCTCATTACACTTTAAAATCCATAATATGTAAAATCGAATAATCAAGCAATATTAGATTATGGGCTTAAATCTTAAAGTTAAATGTTTTCAATTACATAGAATTTATATGAAGGTTATTTAACATAGTTGGACGGTAAAGGATATGAATGTTGTTAATTACATGAATTTGACATAGTTAAATGATAAAGCTGGCAGGTGAAACGCCCAAAATTCTAATGAATATTTTGAAAAATTGTAAAAAAAACATATATAATATTATATATTGAAAGTGAACAACTTGATGTATTGCTAAAACAGGTTACTTTCTATTTGAAAAGTTCATTGGTACCGTATCAAATTATTGTCGAAAATTGAATAAAAAACCCCATGGGGGACAGCATATTAATTTAAAATAATTTCAATATCTTCATAATTGTATTACTTAAGATTTTTTTTGTAAGAGTTAAATATATTATTATATCAAAATATTTTTGCTATATTTAAAAAAACTTTTAAGTTTTGTGAAATGGCGCTAATAGGTATCTAAAATCTTTGTAGAAAAAACTCCACCAAAGATCATAAATAACATAATATTACTTATTGTACTAAACCCTTTATGAACACTGTTAATAGCGATCTATACGATGTATGCACAAAACAAATCACGTTTACAATCCTGAGAAAAATCTAGAGTCTTTTAACTCTTAGCTGGTGCACTGCGTGTTAATGCACCAAATCTATCTTAATTGTTTAGATGAGACCTGGTGGAGTTGCTGACGGTTTGACGCTCGTAGAGCATGCAGCCGCAATTGCACAGAACAGTGAAAGTCTGAGGTTGGGGGATAACCTCGTTGAGGCCATGGTAGCCTATCTGGCCGACTTTTGTCCGCTGATGGCCGGCGAGGGAGCACCGTTGATCCCGAGACGGGCGGCTCTTTTACCAAATCCCCCACACACAGTCTCCGGGGGCCAAAACCCGGGCTTTCTCAGACACACACATGACCGTCAGGCACCCCCGGACACACATGACTGTCAGCACCCCCGGACACGCATGCAACCACGTTTTAAAAAACCGCCGGTCTTCGGGTTTGGGGGTTTCAGATTACCTCACCTACCTCACCCCACTTGGTCTCCGAGGGTTCGAACGGTGCGTATTGCCCGGAGGCCCGCAATGCGAACTAGAAGAACTACTAGGATTCCAAAACCTTCAATGACAAAAAATTTTCCCTCTAATAACGTTAGCATCCCTTCACCAGATTTAAAATAAAACACCACTCCGACTGATATGATTTTGATGTAGATTCAGTGATGCGAAAGCTAATCTCCCCATTATTTTGACTTAGATATTTAAAGCGCAACAACATTTAAATTAAAATAATTTCAAGACCCTCATGATTGTATTACTTATGATATTTTTGTAAAAAGTTAAATATTATTATATCAAAATATTTTTCTGAACATTAAATTTCTTTGTTGTTTAAGGGGATAATTTGTTTAGTGTAAATTGATGAATTATAGAAATATTCTTGCACCGCGATGAGAGAATTTGATGAGTTTCTGTTTAATTAGCTGACAATTGCCCCGTGATCAAGCACTAATTATAGGGTTCGGTACCTTGATGATATAATTGGTATTTATAGCCTGTGATTGAGCGCCAATTGTTGAACTCTTGAAATGATACACAATTATTAGTTAGATGTGATTTTATTTTAATGTCACATTGTTTTGATCGTAAAACTGATCATGTTAATAATTTCGAGACTCGACTGATAATGAAACACGAACCGTACGAAGCTAGTGAGCCAGTATAATGAACCACTGCCCTTCTGCACTCTTAGGATCTATGCTGTTCTGACACTGCTAGTGATTTCACCACGGCTAGTATATATAACTCGCTTCGAAGTCATTTAGAAGTATTTGTAAAAAATTAAAAAAAATAACAAAAAAATATATATTTTTCGGTGGCATTAGAAGGTCGAGAGCCGGAAGCTGCCCCAAATTACCTTTTAAAATCTCTATTCAAACTTTCCAGAACAGGAAGTAATTTTTTTTTAAACTTAAACTGTCATATTGACTCACTTAGCGTCACACGCTCTGACGTCACTTACAATGGCTTTTGCATTCTTAGAAGAAGAAGTTGGTTTAAGCGCCACGTAATTTATTATAAAGTTCAAATATTATTATTAGCACCGCGTCTTACTACCCATTTGGGTTATACGCAATTACGCTAATGTGTTAATGGTTTGGGTGATTGTGAGATGAAATGGAGGACCTACAGTTTAACGTGGAATCCGAACCCCGGTGAGGCCTGGCATTCCCCACATTCAAAGTTCAAATAAATTAGATACGTTTATAGAATTAAGATGATATTATTGCAATGCTTTCACATATTCTTTAGGGGCAAGTCAGTTACATTACAAAATGCTATTTTATAATAATAAATATATTTATTATATCAAAAGTATATTTTTTTCATATTTAAAATGTAACAACATATTAATTTAAAATTTAATTTCAAGATCATCATGATTGTATTACTTATGATTTTTTTTTTAAAAGTTAAATTTTATTTTATATCAAAATATTTTTTTCGTGAACATTAAATTTCTTGTTGTTTAGTGTAAATGATATAATATTGTGTCAACGTATATAGTTTCATATTTAAAAATGTAAAACATAATTTAATTTAAAATAATGTCAACGTCATCATAATTGTATTATGATTTTTTTTTGTAAAAGTTAAATATATATTATTATATCAACATATTTTTTTGCACACATTGAATTTCTTTGTTGTTTATGTGGCTCCTTACGTTATTATTGTTATTTAACCATAGCACCTCAATCACTACACTAAAATTAAAATATATTAAAAATAATTACATGAATAATATTTAAAACAATGATTCATATTATGTATTTTAGTGTGAGGCAAGCACCACTTAGATATCATAATCTGAAAATTGAAAGAAAAAAAAATACATTGCCAACTTACCGAGTCGAAGGTGGCTACGTTGTCTGATGGCTGCGATCTTATATAATCACATGTTTATAAGCTGACGACTTCCGCACGTCCATCTAGAGACTGCTTTAAAATATGAGTGAAGAATGACCATGAGCAGGGGACGAATCCTGGATAGCTCAGGGGTTTAAGGGAAAATTGGCGTAATAAGCCGAAGGTCCTGGGTTCGATTCCCGTGTCCAGGGTCATTTTTCAATTTTCAGAATATGATTTAAAACAATGTTTACATATTTTTTTAGTATCATTTTCTCTTCCAGTATACTTTTCATTGTTTGGCCATATTTGTTAAAACTTTTAATTCTGTTATTAAATATTATAAAAACTGTTATGTTTCTGTTTTAACGTCTACCCCCCAAATACCTCCCCTCTCCTATCCTATAAATACAAGTTTATTTGACTTAGAATTTCAGTCTCAAATATTTATGGATAAGTTGAAACGTTCAAAATTTAAACAATTAAACCCCTTTTACTTTCTTCTGGGTAGCAATCTAAAGTCTACGAAGTAAACACAGTACTTATTAAATGGACAGCCGTAAAATAACATTCATTTTATATATTTTTTTACGTGGTACAAATAATTGTTTGTTTCATTAAAAACACTACAATTAGACTTTTTAAATTACGTTATTTAACCATAGCTCCTTAACACTTGGGGAGAGGAATTGTATCCATTCGGAATGGTATCCATTCCGATAGTTTTGTAAAAAACTGCTTTTGTGAAAAATCGGAATTGTATCCACAAATGGCCGACTTGAGGTTTAACAGAATGAACGTTTAACGTAAAAACGTTGTCACACTTCTGGTAGAGGGCAGCAGGATGGAATCTTCTTAACATACTAATTGTATACTAGAGTGCAGCCTTGTCTAAAATATTTTCTTAAACATGAAGTATTAATTCTATTTAAAGATTGCACTGCATACTAGAAAATTAATTTGCAATCTTATTTAACTGTTAAGATTATTTTTTCAGGTCAATACATTTTAAGTAAGTATAGACTTCTATAATATTAAAGACATAAATCAATTATTTTATTTGGCAACAGACTTTAACCACTATGTTAAAAAATGATTATTGAAAATCTAGCTTTAATTTATTCAAATCTAGTGAGAAACGAGACACTGTTTATGAATTCTGGCAAGAATTTTATTAATGTGAATTGGCAGCACTGCTTTGCTCATGTCCTATGCTCAGTGATCTCTAGTGATGGGAAGAATTGAGTAAAAGTAGTCGACTACACCTTTTATGTATCGTAATCGGCTGTACTCGATTCTTCCAGAAATACTCAAGTAAAAATAGTTGCTCCCTTTTTTTTATCCTAAGATATAATTCACAATATGGTTTTCTCACGTTAAATATATGTACTTGTATGGTACTTGTGTACTTTCAGTGCTGGCCTGTTACAGGTCCTAGACTGTTGGCCAGCACTATAATAAAGGAAATTGAAATTGAAATTATTATTATTAGAGTTTACCAACATTTTTTATTATTTATTACTATTAAAGTTTACCGACGTATTCCGATTCCTTTACTCATTTTAAAATTCACACAATATCCATAATTTCTAAACTTTTATTTAACAACTGTATATTACGTGGTGTGCATATGAGTGTAATTTATTTTAAAATAAAGAAGTCTTAAATTAAAATCATTCGATAACAATTTTCAGGGGACAGAAATAATATCTTTGACACACATGAACCGCTCCCCTAAATTAAATTCCTGGATGCCCCCCGAATGTTAATATCTTCAAAATTAATCTGCTGTAAGTACTAAAAGGTCTGTTTGTCTATTAAAACACTAATAAGTTATTTAGAGAAAGCATTTTTTTTTTAAATTTATTTATCACCACGTCTTACTACCCGTTTGGGTTATATGCTTAAGTACTAATAACGCTAATCGTTGAGGATTGGGAAGGTTTAATTTAGAGGAAGTGAACCCAAATTTACGTGAAGGGAGAATGGAAAACCATCTTGAAAAACAACCCCAGTTCACCCGACGAGATTCGAACTTTGATCTCCCCGTCCCCGGCAATCTAGCTCGACACGAAATAATACGTTAGCTAACCACGCCACCAAGGCGGGTGTAAGCATTTTCACTTCTTCTTTCAAAACCAATGTTATACAAATAGATTTTATCTAATCAATGCAACACTATTTATGCAAATTATTTATAAGCTAAACAGAATCAAGCTTACTCTATAAAAACACTTTTAACATAGGGCCTAGGCCTATATCATTCAATACATCACCGGCAATATTTTCAATAACTCAGGTTTGGAGGTAATAGTAGTAATAAAGTGAAACACAATTAGTGTCAAGTGAAGGGTTTTACCTGATCAGGATATAAATGAAGTGAAGGAAGGGGGAGAACTGGGGTTACAAAAAAGATGGAAAGATTAGATAATCCCCAGAACGGGGCGAGGAGGAGAGGGAGAGAATGGTTCGTATAACAGTATTCTTGAACCACCCCGTAATTATGGATCTAAAATTACCCGTTCCCAATATCACTCAAAATAGTAGACCTCTCTATCTTGAACTGAATCAAAAAGTCAACCTCTCACACCCCTTAATAATAATAGTAAATATAAGTTTGTGGTTTTGTTTATGTTAATTTGATATTAATAAGAGAGTGAATAATCAATTATAAACACTTTTAAAACATTTACTTTTAGATATTAACAACTGTTTGTACCAGCTAGCTAATATGGTCACACACACTACACACACACACACACACACACACACACACACACACAGGAAGTCTTATCGTCCTGGCTACAACCAGATTTACCATGACTACTATCGGTATTCGAAACTCACCGGATGCTTCGAGATCATTTTGCCTAAATTATTTCCACTCTATCTACACGCAAATGTAGATATACTTTCTCTAAATTCTACCTCTCATACAATTCCTAAAGTGTGAACACGAAGTTAGTTCATAAGGATATTGAGACGTGAAGAATTGAAAAAGCAGCAGACATTTCATCAATACCTCTATAAATGTCTTTAAAAAACTTTAGATTTAATTTGTGGAAATTATTTTTTCTTTCTCGCACTGTCGGGTAGAAAAAGTATTGCTATCGTTAAAAAAAATCTTGAAATAAATATCGACGTTTCATGCCCCCATGAAACAGAAAAAGTTATTTTAGCGATGCAGCCTGTCTGTGTGTTTGTATCAATGCATAGAGCCTAGGCCATTTCATCGATCAGGCTGAAACTTGAGATCTAAGGTTTTGATAGGTTTGAGAGGTTTTTGGAGTTTAGATATCCAACCCTAAAATTAAAGGAAGTTTATTTAACGACGTTGCCTACTTGGCGAATTTGAAGATATTTTATGAAGCAGGTTGCATCTTAACCTAACGCACTCAAGCATAAAATATGTGGCCTCATCTGACAGTTCTTACCCCCTCCAATACTACCCTTCCCTCTTTAGCTACCTGTGTCAGGAGGGTACAAACTCCACTCGCCCCTCGGGAAGACCGGCAGGTCAGCTTTTCAGTGTAGATTTTCAAATACAACCATTTCCCGTGCTGATAACTAAGTGAGCTAAGGCACTATAGTGACTAGACCAATGGTTTACAATGTGGGGGTCGTGACCCCATTCAGGGTCGTGGCATTTATTTGGTGTAATAACATTGCTTGTTGAGATTATATGTTACGTATACTTTTTAAATTAATTATTATTATTATAGGAAGGTACAAAATCAAGTACAGTAAAAACAGTTTGGTTACTAATTAGCTTTCTTTTGGTCACCTAACTCAAACAGTTGCTTGTTGACTTAGTTTGCTGTATGAGTCTCGTGTTAGGCGAGAAGCGTTGCTATCAAGCTTTATCAATACCCAATTGGCTCGTTAATTCACTTTTGAAACATTTTAGTCGCTTTCCATATAAATAATATAGCATAATCTATTTATAGGAATTAAATCAAACACGTGGGCTTAGCGGCACGCTAGTTTGCTTTAACTGATGATGTCATGATTCATATTCTGACTGACGGTTCTGGGATTGATTTTCCCTATACAATTTCCCAATCTTCCTTCTCGCAACTTCAGGTAAACTTAATCTTAATTCAACCTTTTTCGTCCCTAACACACTAGCGAAATTAGTAAACATGTTTATAATCCAAACGGGTATTAAGATGCGGTGCTAAAATTTGTATAGCTCTGATTAGTAAGAATATTAAAAAACTAAAACTTAAAAACCAGGATATTAAATATTTGTAGGCCATAAAGAGGTTGCGATGGTCTCCAAGACAAAAATTGATGTCAAACCCGGCAAAAGGTTGGAAACCACTGAACTAGGCTCGCATTTCACCCACAGGTTAGTGTTCGAACTATACAAGTGAATTGGGCATTTTCCTCTTAATATTCATCAAAATGTTAGTGATGGATGTTATCATTTATCAATATATTTTATGGTTAGGAGAATTTAAAATGTGGCTTGATCATCGTTGTAGATGTTATTCTCGACAATTAGCTATGGTTAAATTCTATAATTTAGGTTAAGAATGGAAATACTAGGCTCAATAAGATTAACGTTACTCAGATCAAAACAGCCAATGATCATTTGATTTCGACGTCTGTGTATGAAATTTTCTATCTGTCGTCTTTTATATAATGCGTGAGAGAGAAATAAATTTTCGAGTATTTCTTTTTCTTTTTAACACTTGATAAAACACGCAAAATTTTTAATATATGTCAGGCTATATTATATTTTCGTGTGATGAATTGTTACTAAAATATCTAAATATCATAAATATGTACAAAACCTTTATAAATTTATGGAGCAAATAATAAATACCGATAGGTCGTTTCGCTCTAAGATTGTAGTAGATGCACTTATAAATACTTACGTCTCTTTCTATCCCAATGGTATCCCCGTTAACGCTATTATTTTTCTAATCAGCGGAGTTGCAATTACGTAGCTTAAAAATAAACACAATTATTTATACGAAATAAGCACCCAATATATATTATACAACATTAACTGATGCATCTAGTGAACACAATATATACTAAAAAAACTGATTCTTAAACTACTTCTTTTCGACCAAATTATGAAAATTAACACTGTCTTTCAGCTTCAAAAGTCTATATATTAATATCACGCCATAAGTATAGATTTCCACTAGTGTGGGAAATACAGTAATTTTATGGTGGTTGTAATAATTGTGGTGAACATCGCTTGCAAATACTGTCACCGTTAGTAATGAGGTTGGGGCTCGAATCTTTAACGAAACACCTAGCATAAATTCAATACTACCACAGTTGGTAGTGGGTGTGCCAACCAAGCTAGGCGTCCTGAGTTCCATTCCCGATATATATTAGAAATAATTACATGAATAATTTTTTAAAAACAATTTTGCCTATCCTTCAGGGTCTTTACCCCAAAAACCCAATTTATTTAGGGTGTTAAAAAAAAAAAAAAAATATTGAAAATCAGCAATTGTTTAATTTAAAACTTTCTTAACAACTTTAACAAGCAATTTATTATTTAAGCCTTTTCCCCAAAATACATAGCAAGATAAACTTTTAAAAATACATTCCCAATCTAGAAAATTGTAGGAGTCCCCTCCAAAATAGTTAGGACACGCTGAAAAGGCGCTGGGAGGTATATTGACAATGTCTCCACATTTTTTAACCTGGAAATTCTTACTTTCCAAAAAAATAAAGACAATAACATTCGGTTCTTTTTATGGTCTCTTCCGATAAAAAAAACGTTATAACTTTTTTTTTCCCTCAAGTTATTTTATTATTATTATTATTATTATTATTTTTATTATTAGCATCGCTTTCTTACTATCCATTCGGGTTTTACGCACTTACGTAATTTTGTAATGGTATGGTGATTGTGAGTGAAATAAAGGGAAACCAAACAGTTTAACGTGGAATTCGAACCACGGGGGGGGCCCTTGGCTTTCCCCCACATTACAAGTTTGTCTTGTCGGGTAAAGGGAAAGGGGGTTTGATAAAAAAGATAAATCTTTCCCTTTCCCTCAAGTTCGTTTAAGCACTTGACACGTTTATTCCTTAGGTCTAACGCATAAACCCAATACCTCCTTGCCCAAAAACAGGCCTGGTGATTAGCTTTTGGAGGGTTTGATGACTTTGGTTTGCTTTTGTGAAAAAGATTGGAGAGTTTTTGCGTAGGAGCCCTACTTTTTTAAATTGAATAATGTCAATTGGGATGTGGCGCAAAAAATATCCCTTGGAGCAAAAACAAACACTCGCTTTTACTCACAAACTCAAATTTTTTTTTAAATGTCCCCGCTACCCCCGTAACGCCAGCAGGTTTTTCAAGCCCCTGAGCAGGGATAGTTTTTAATTCATTTTAAAAAACATCACACTTTGTCATCCAAAGATATTCATAGAGCGGGCTTTATTTTTAAAATGCTTACAATCCAATTAATATATTGACTTGGGATGGAAAACTTTACCGAAACTGCCCAGACCGTTTATGTAGTCTTTAAGGCTTTAAAAACCTAAAATTTTTAACATTTGAATAATTTTTGTACATTTTTAAATTCTCGAGATTTACGGGTTCTTAAACTTTAGCCCCTCCCCCAAATGGGGGTTTGGGTACGCTGGTGACTCTGCTGACTGGTAGGCAGACGACTCTGACGGTAGGTACACTGGTGAATCTGTTTGCCTGGTAGGTGGGACGACTCTGGGGGTTTTTTTACCCCCTTGTGACTCGGGGGGTTTTTGTGGTACCCCTGTAAAATCTGGGGAGGGTACCCCTGTAAATTGGGGCGAAGGCGGTGGCTGCAGCATCGTTGGCGGGTGGTGGGGAAATTTCTGGGAAAGGGGTTTGGGGGGTAGGGCCTTGTCAACAAAGCCACAATGTCCCCTTTGGGGAAAATTTTTAAACGGCGCACGTCATATCACACATGTAATTTTCCCCGAATCTCTCGTAGGGTAGTATTTTCAATCGTTTCTTATGTTTTGACAGGGGAGTCGCAAAAATCCCAAAGTAGCCTCGCTTTCCCCTATTTTGTAAATTACATTTCTATCGCTCACCGCCACGCTTGAAAATTCTCTACAATCATATAAGCTCGGGCCCCGCAATCGTTTTGACCTAAAAAAATTAAATTTTTTTTTAGCCCGGGTTTTAAGCATGGTGAGCATACCTGAGAGCTAAAAAGTGCTGTATGGCTTGTAGGGTCCACGATGGGACATGTATTAAAGCTTTCCCCTGCCCCCAAAAATTTTGTTTTTGTTAACTGCAGCGTCTCTTAAACGTGTTCAAAGTTCACAATGGTAGGTGAAAACCGGGGGGTTTCTCCGCCGCAGGTAATACCAGTTTTTTTTTTATTAAGCTCACCACGTCTTCATCTGTTAGAGTACCAAAAAAAGAAGGGTTAAAAAATACACAAAAAAACACCCTTTTTCAAAAAGACTATTAGGGGTCTCCCAAACTTTGTATTGACCACTTTTAAATTTTTCCAAGATTTCTTTTGATTTTACGGTTAGATCACACAATTTTACGGTCTGCACTGCGTCAAAAATATTTACCCGCGCTGTAACTTTTCCATTTTAAAAAGCTCTACAAACGTTATAAATAGAAAACCAAGTGGGGGGCCCCTCTTTATAGCCATCCCCCCCCGATCGACGTCACTTTTTACGAGAAGAAGAACAAGGTCAATGGCTTAGGTTTTTGATCTATTCTTGTCTCGACTGTCTTGTTAAGCCACAAGCTGGGCGCCAGGGTTTTCAATGCCGTCATAGGGAAAACCCCGTTGACCGGATCAATGACCCTTTATATTTTTTTGTCTAAAATCTTTTATGTTGGGGCCCCCAATTGTCGCCAGGGAAAAAAACCCCTTTTGCCCCCCCCGATCTTATTCTTTTCCTGACTGTATTGTCGACCGCAAAAATGGCGCCCCGGGTTGCGACACCGGAAAAAAATCATTACCATATAAGTGGTTGCGACACATGCCTTAAGGAGGGGGGGAAAAAAAAAAGGGGGCCAAGTTAGGGGAACCATTTTTCCCCACTCTACCCCCAAACGGTCCCTCAGGAGAAGTTGTGGGTGTTTGTTGGGCAGCCCCCAGTAGAAAATCTTGTGATGGAGGAGTCAATGCTCACTCACATAAGACGGGCCCTAGCGCCCAAAGGGTTTGTGCCCCCGGGGCCCCATGCCGAAACGTCACGGAAAGTTTTTCCCCAAATTTAAAAAAAAAAAAACTCCACCATTTGTAAACGGGGGAGCAGCGAAGAACGAAGATGCCACCATTTTCTTAAGAATTTCCCTAGCGAGAAGTTAGTGCAGCGCCCCCGTGAGTTTGCTCCCCCCAAAAAAACTACAACACCCCCCCAAACAAAATGAATAAAAACTCCAACACCTCAATTTCCCAGCCAATAATTAAATTTTTAATAATCAATTAAAAAACATTAATAATTAATCACCAAGAATTTTAAAATTCCGGGGGAAAAGGGAGGCGGGGGGGGTTTTGGGGGTTTTGGGGGTTTTGGGGGAAGGGGGGTTTTTTGGGGGGGGAAAAGAAAATTAAACATTTTGGGGGAAAGTGGTCAGCGGTGGGGGAGGAGGGCGGTAAGGGGTTGGGGGGGAATGGGGGTTTTAAATTTTAAAAGGATGTGGAAGTAGGTTGAAGTAAGGGGTGGGGGAGGAGAGAAAAAGGGGAAAGGTGGGAGGGGGAAAAAATAGCAAAAAATTAAAGGGGGGATGTAGAAAAGGTGGTTAAACTGGGCCCCCAAGGGGCCCAAAAAACCACTACTGGTGTTCACTGTTTAAAAGATTTTTTTTCGTAGGAACACAGGCTGAATCGATTAAAGAACCAACCCCCAAATAACCAACAAAGGGAAACCCTTTTTTTCCTTTTTTATGTTTTTTTAAATTTTTTTAATCTTTTAAAATTTTGAGGGTAAAATAATTTTTTCAGGGGTTTTAAAACGATTCCCTTTCGCCAAGGTATTTGAAAAGTTTTCTCTTTTTTAAAAACAATAGGTTAGACATCTCTCGAAAATGAAAGGTTTGTTTTTATTTTTTGAAATTTTTGGGAAAAAAAAAGGGGACGTGGGGGGGATTTTTTTAAAAAAAAAATTAAATTACCTTTTCCCCCAATTTTTAACTTTCTATGGAAGATCTCGGGGAATGCAATTTTTCCCCTATCCCCAAAAGTGTTAAATTTGAGATTTTGGTGTTTAGTTTTTTAAAACAGGGGGTTTTTAACCCCTGGGGGGGAAAGTGAGATGTTTTAATTATTAAGGGGGAAAAAAAATCGATTTTTGTAATTTAGTAACTTTGGGTTTTTTATAAAAAAGGGGATCAAACCCCTTACATAGAACACCATTATTTTGGGGTTCACTTTTAGAGGAGATTTTTTTTTTACAAATCACAAACATATTTTTTAAATGTTTCTTTAGGGGACCCAAAATTTTTAAAAGGGGGGTTTTTTTAAATAAAAACATCTTTTTTAAAATAGAACCTGCCTCCCACTTTTTTTTGGGAAAGGCCCCCAAAAATTGGAATCCAGCTTCCCCCCAAAAATCAAAAAAAATTTTAAAACGCAAAAATTTTTTTCAAATACAAAAAATTTTGGGGGTTTTTTTCCTTATCAAGTTAGACATTGAACTTCAATCAATTTTTTTCGACAGCCCTTTTTTTTTACTTTTCCCCCCCTTTTGGGGGGGTAAATGTTAAAAAAATTTTTTTAAAATTTTCCCCCCAACGAAAAATTTGTTTTATAGATTTAAAAAAATTTAAAATTTCCAAAATTTAATTTCTATCTTCCCCCCAAACACTTTTCCCGATTGAAAAAATTTTAAAACCCCCCATTTCCTTCAAAAACTTTCTAAAAATCTATTGTGAATTTTTTTGGGCACTTGAAATGTTTTCTAATATTTTGAAAAAAATTCCAGGGGTTTTTTTAATTGGCCAAAAAGAAAAAAATACGGCTTTGACTTTTTAAAAAAAACCCCAAAACCAATTACAGAGTTTGGATCATAAAAAGGGGTTTTTTATGTTTAAAAAAAGATGATTTCTTTTTTAAAAAAATTTTTTTCTTTTTCCCCACAAGCTTTTGAATGAAAGGATATCCCCTTTAAATTTTTTTTTTTTAAAATATTAAAAAAAGGGGAAAAAAACTTTATATTTTTTTTTGGGGTACGAACGATACTTTTTTCCCCAGCTATCAAATAAAAAATTTTTTTTTTTTAAAATTTCCCCTTTTTTTAACTAAAAAATAAAAAATTTTGGGGCTGAAATAGCTACTGAAAATATCTCAAAATTTTTTTTTTATTTAAAAAATTTTTAACAGAGTCAAAATTTTAAATTTTTTAAAAAAGGGAAAGTCTCGCCCTGTTTTTTTAACACCCTTTGGGGGTTTTGGGCCGGGGGAAAGGGAAAAACCGGGGGTTTTGAAAAGGGGGGTTATCGCCACCTAGAGGAATTTACTTGGCGGGGAAAAAGTTCATTTGCTAGCCCCCAATCTATTTTAATTTTCCCCTTTTTAATCCCCGGATGGGGAGTGTTTCCCCAAAAGTTGACCTCGAAAATTATTGTTTTTTTTTTTTGGGGGAAAGTTATTTTTTTAAAAAAAAATCTTTTTACGGGGTTTTGGGGAAAAAAGGTTTTTTGGGGTTTTGTTTTGCAAAATTTTTAAAATTTAAATATGTTTTATTTAAATAACCCCAGACAATATTGAAATTTTTAAAAAAAATTTAAACTTTCCCCAATTTTTTTTAAAACCCCCCCCCCCCCCCCCTTTACAATGCTTACATTTTTGTATTAAAAAATTTTTTCAAATACTTAAAAAAAAATTAAAAAAATTCTATTTTAAATTATAAATAAAAAGGTTTTTCCCAAAATTATACGTTTTTTCCCTTTTTTAACATACAGCATAAAACCCCTTAAAAGCATTCAAGATGATTTTAAATTTAAAATTTTTTAATAAAGTACTTCCCCTTTTATGCGATTGAATGTCAGTTTTGGTAGAGTGATTTTCTTGAAGTATTCCACCGTAGGCCATCGTCAGTTTTTTTTTATTTAAATTTTCGCTTCTTTGTCCGTTAAGTTAAGAATTTTATTTTTGGGTTTTTTAAAAGGAACCCCCCCCGAATTTTTTTAAAAACCAAAATTTTTTAAAATTTTTTTAAATTTTTAAAAACCGTTTTTTAAAGTATACACGGATTGATTTTTTAAATTTTTGGGGAAAAAGCCCGGGGGGTTTGGGGAAATTTGGCTTTAAAAAATTTTTAAAAATTAAATTTTAATCACATAAAATTTTTTCCTCTTTTAAAACCTAAAAAAATTTTTGGGGGTTCCCCCCCCTTTTCCTATTAAAAAAAAAATTCCCAAAAAATTTTCATTGTTTTTTTCTTTAAAATTTAAAAAACGGGGGACTTTTTATATTTTCTTTTTTTAAAAAAAAATTAAAAACCCCCAACCTTTGTGAATCCGCGCTACTCTCGGGGGGACTAGACTGTTTGGGGGTTTAAAAAATCTCAGGGGGTGTACTGGGGGGGGTTTTTTTCCAAAAATTCAGCAAAAAACCCGAAACAGTTAGGGGAAATTTTTGGTGCTAAAAAAAGGGGGGTTTTAAGGGTTATTAAAATTAAAAAAATTTTTAAAACTCCAATTGAAAAAAAATATGAAAATATTTGTTTACGTTTTAAAAAAATTTGATTAGGACAAAAACCCCCGGGGAAAATAAAAAAACCTTTTTAAAATTAACGGGGGGAAATAGTTTATTATTTTTTTTAATCTAAAATTTTTTTAAAAGAAAGCAGGGGGTTGGCGAGTGAAAACGCGTCCCAAAAAAAAAAACCCCTTTAAAAAAGTTGGCCCCCCTTTTTTAAACCCAAATTTTTTATCTAAAGTCTTAATTTTTTTTCAGAAGTTAAGTTTACTTTGAGAAGTCATGAAAAAATGTTTTTAAAAAAAATTTTTTTAACCAGAGGTTTATGGAAAGCTGATACGCCCCACACTAAATATCAAATAGGCGAGGGGGCGCCAATAGAGGTCAATCTATAATAACCGTGGTAAAAAAACACACGGGTTTTTCCTTTTGGAAAAGGCCAAAAAAAGGGGGTTTAAAAAGGGAAAAATTAAAACCTGTACCGCCTTTTCCCCCCCAAAATGTGGAAAAAAACCCCCTTTGCGATTTTTTGGGGAAAATTTTCATGTTTCCCGAAACAATAAAAATGTTTTTAATATATTATTTTGTATTTTTAAAAGAGAAAAAGGGGAATAGGGCCCCCCCAAAACCTTTTTTTTAAAATTCTATTTCTTTTGGGGGTTTGGGGAAAAGTCAAAATTTTTTAATAGTTTTTTTTTAAAAATTTTAAAATCGTGATTAAAAAATAAATAAAAAAAAATCTAAAAGCAAAAATTTTAACAAAATTACCTAAATAATTTTTTCCCCATAAAAAAAATCCATAGTAAAAACCCCGTAAAAACGGAAAAAAATTTTTTTTTTAAAAAATGTTTTTTTTTTTTAAGGGGGGTTAAAAATTTTGGGGGGAAAAGACTTTTAACTCCCCGAACGGGGGGACGGGGAAAGGGGGTTTTTGGGGGGGGGGGGGCAGGGGAGGTTGGTTGAAGGAAGTAAACACAAAAGGAATGTGGTTTGTGCCCGCCTGCCCAAGCCGGGGGGTTTTTGGGCTAAAAAGGCCGAAAGAGAAGTCAAAAAAATTAATAAAATCAGAAAAAACTATTAGCACTTTTTTGTACAGTAGTATTGAGGGTTTTTCTTGAAAAGTCAAAATTTAAAAACTTCGGGATTTGACAGAAAAAGGGGGCCCCATATATAAATCACATCTACATTTTGGGCCCCCCCCTTAAAAAAAAAACGGGTTTTGGGAAATTTAAAAATTTTGGGAAACCCCAAAAGGGAGTCTAAAAAAATTTTTTTAAAATTTTAAAAAATGAAAATTCCCAAATTTTTAAAATTTTTTTTTTCAAGAAAAAAAATGTAAAGCGAATTTTATATTTTAAAATTTTAAAAAAATGATAAAATTTTTCAGCTAGGGGAAATATCAAATCCCCTTCCCTTTTTTAAAAATTTGGGGTTTTTTGGGGAAAAGTTTCCCCCATTGAAATTTTTTCCAATAAATTTTAAAAATTTTTGGTTTTGGGGGGGTATTTTAAAAAAGGGGTTTTTGGGGAAAAACCCAAATTTTGGGGCCCGCGTTTGCCTGTAGGGGGGTAGGGGGAAAACCTCAGGGGAAAACAATAAATGTGTTGAAAAAAATTCATAAAGAACCATTTTTTGGGGACAGGTTTAAAAACAAATTTTTTTATTTTTTCAACTTTTTTTTTTGATAAACCCCTTTTCAATGACAATTTAAAAAAACCCCCATAAAAAAAATTATAAATACTGTATCTTTCTTTATTTTTTCCCAAAAAAATATTTTTTCCCCAAAACTCCCCATAGTTGTCGTGGAATCCTAACTGTATTTACAAACTTTTTTAAAAAAAAAAATAAACTGTAAGACGTACCGCTAATTCATTTAACTTTTTGTTTCCCGTTGACATAGTTGGGGGGGTTAAATTTCCCCCGGGGGGGTTTTTTGCTATGGTTTTTTTTAAAATGTTTTCCTTTTTCACTTTTTCCCTTTGGGAAAAATTTTGGGGACTTTTTAAAAAAGGGTTTTTCTTTACCCTTTCCCAAAAATCTTTTTGCTTTTTAAAAAAGATTTTTCCCGAATTTTTAAAACCCCCCAGAAAAAAAAAAAGGAAATTTTTTTTTTAATTACAAAATTTTTGGGGCCTTTTGGGGGGAAATTTTTAAATTTTATTTTTTAAAAAAAATCACTAAGAGACTTTTTTTTTTTTATACCCCCCCTTTGGGGGCCCCCGTGATTTTTTAAAATTTTTACTCTCGAAATTTGGGGCTTAAAATGTCGATGACGGGGATTTTTAAAAGGGTTTGATCTAGGTGGGTGTTGAGGGTGGTTTTCCAAAAGGGGTTTAAAAACTCTCCCTCCAAGTAAATGGGGGAATACTTAAATATTGATTAACCTTTCTAATCCCAAAACCCTTAGCTTAATTAGTACATAAGCTTTTAAACCCCCCAACGGGTTTTGTAAGACGCGGTTTTGGGAAAAAAAAATTTTTTTCCTTTTTTTTTCAATTTTAATTTTTATACCTTTTTAAAGGGGGCATTTTGGGGGGACAATTGCAAACTGTTTTTTTAAATTTTAATAGAAAAAAAAAAAAGTTGCTGGAGGCGAAAACGGTGATCTAAATGAGGCCACACATCAACTCTATTGAGATGTATTTGTGAATGATGTTAGTTATCCCCTTCCATCAGAAATTACTTTGATAGGGGGTTTTAAAGATAGCGCTTTTACAGAACCACAAAGGTAAGCGGAAAAAAAAAAAAGACAATTTTAAAAATTTTTTTTAAATTTAAAAAGGTTTTTTTTTTTATCGACTATTCTTTTTTGGGCCTGCTTATAAAAAACACTGGTAATAAATTAAAATGTTATCAATGTTGACCAAAAAAAATTGGTTGTATTTTATAAAAAAACCCTTTTCCCCAGTTTTTCCATTGCAAATCTTAAACCAAAAAAAAGGAATGAGCAATTTTTAAAAAAAGGGCTCAGGGATTTTAAAAAAAACTTTTTTTAAATCGGGATCAATTTTTTTAAAAAAAGGGAAAAAATTTAAATTTATTTGTTATTGAAATAGATTGAAAAAAAACCCTTTGAAAAAAAAAAAAAAACCCCCTTCCTTTGCACAAAAGGGGATTTTCAATGGGGGCCCCTTTTTTGTTTTAACGACGGGGTGGTGTATTATTCTGGGGCAAGATGGCCCAGATAAAATAAATATATACGTACATAATATGTAGTGTTTAAAAAAAGGCATAATAAAAACCCCCCCAACTTTTTTTAAAACCCCGTGGTTTTTTCCCCGGGGGGGGCATGGGGGTTGATTCCCCCCCTTCCCCCAAAAGGGAAAAAAAAATTTTGGGGGAAAATTTTGAAAAAAATTTACTTTAATTTTGTACAGGGGGGACGTTATTTTTTCCTTTTTGCCCAAACCCCTTCTTTAACCTAACTAAAAATTTTGGGTTTTTTGGGGAAATATCTTAAAGGGGGGAATTTGCCCCCAATTTAAATCACAAATCTTCTCTAAAAAGTTTCCTGGAGGGGGCTGATCCCCCCAGCTTTAATTCTAGCTGGAATAAATTTCTGGGGGGGAAAAATTTTTTCTTTACAGCTCAGAAATTATTTTTTTTTTAAAAACTTAAAATTATAAATTTTTTAGTTTTCCCCAAAAAATGATACATTGTTTGCAAAATCTGGATGAAATTTTTTTTTCTCTTGATTTCCCCTGAAAGTTTTCAAAACTTGCCTCTGCTGCAGTAAAAAAGGTCCCCCTTTTTGGGCCCTTTGGTTTCCATTGGGGGAAAATTTTTAAAATTGGGCGGTGATCGGGGGTTTGGGGTTTAAAAAATTTTTCTGTTTGCACTAATGCCCCTATCAGATTTCTTTACCCCCCGATTTTTAAACCAAATTTTACTGGTGAAAACTAAAAAGCAGTGATATGAAAAAGGGGGGTTTTTTTGGGGTGGCAAAGTTATCAAAAAAGTTTTTTGAGGGAGTAACTTTTGGGGATTATTTGCCCCCAAAAATTGTAGAAAAAATTTTAGACAAATATCTTTTTGATGTTTTTCGGGGGGGTCAAACCCCCTTGGGTTTTTCCCAAAACCATGGAGTTTCAGAAAAAAGAGTTTTTTTAAAAAATTTAGTTTCTTACGTCACCCCTGGAGCAAATATGCTCATTTTAAAAAGGGTTTATTTTTTTGTCAGAAAAATATTTTTTGGCTAGGGGAAAAAATTTGATCCCAATTTTTTTAAATTTTCAAAAACTTGGGATGAAAAAATATGTGGCAATATCTTTGACACTGCGTTACATAGATTTTCAATCAAAAACATATTCCCTCAAATTTTTTTCACGCAATTAAAAAAAGGGTTTTTTAAAAATACGGCTAAAAACAATTATTCACAAAGCCCTCATAAATAAATGGACTCGATGTATAGTGTGTTGAAGTATCGGTAGACTTATTTAAATATAAATTTTAAAAAGCTTTCGTCCTTAAAAAAATTTTAATCTTTTTTTACTGAAAACCTAGTCTAAGTAATATGAGATATGCTAGGAATTTATTTTGCAAATTTCATTTATTTGGGTTTTTGGGCGAAAAAAATTTGGGGATGGTGGGCCATGGGTTTTTTCCCCATGTCTTTCCTTATCGGTGAGAAAAGGGTTCATTTTTGCCTTAAGAGCCCTTTTTCTTCTAGAATTTTATGCTGTTAGTTTTTTACAAAACTAAAACCCCTCTATTTTAAAAAAACAAAAATATGTCCCCAAACTGTCCCGGGAATTTTTTAAAAAAGAAGATGGAGGGGAAAAACTTCGTCAAATTGAAAGAACAAAAAATCTGTTGCAAAAGTAAAGGGGAAAAAAAAACCCCTTTAAAAACCCGGGTTTGGGGCTAATAATGAAAAAGGGCCCCATGGGCCTTGTGCTCAGAAGCGGGTATGGTTAGGGGAAAAATTTGAAAAAAAAAAAAATTAGTTTTTTTGCTACTTTACCAAGCACATCAGGAACGTGGGAAAACTTAAAAAAGGGGGGCACTTCTCCAAAAAAAATAGGGGTGATGAAAAAAAAGTACGGCAAAAGGGGTGCTCATGCCTCTAATTTTGGGAAAACCCTTTTTTCGAAGATTTCCCCCAACTCTTGGGGGAAAAAGGCCTGTTAAAAAAATCCCTTTTTGATGTTTTTTTACACAGATGAAAAGTTTTCCCCGGTAGAGATGATGAGGGGAAGGTATTTTGGCTCTTTTAAAAAAAAAATTTTTTTTTAAAGTTGACCCTTTTTGGGGGTCTTTGTTTATCCAAAATTTTTTTTCTTGGGAGCAACTCCCGATGGTTAATGGGAAAACTGCACCATTATTGAAGTGAAGGGTCCACCCTCAGCAAGGAAATGACACCAAAAGAAGTTTTTTTAAAAAAAGAAAGTTTACTTTATGGAACAAAAAAAAAGGGGAAAAAAAGGAAAAAATTTTGGGGGCCCCATTAACAAAAAAACAAACTACAAAAAAAGGGGGAAAAGGCCAACTTCAGTGGCCAGGAGAAAGGTTCCTGCCTCTTTTTTTTGGGGGAAAAAAAGGGGGGTTTTAAAGGTCAAGAAGATTTTAAAAAGACGATGCATTTTGGGCCCCCCAAAATTTTGAGAAAAACTGAGCCGTTTATCAGTTTTTTCCCCCCCCCAGAGTTTTTTGGATCCAAGACGCAGACCCCCCAAAATGAAAAATTTAGAATCCCCCTTTACAAAAAAAAGGTTTTAAAAAGATAAAAAAAGGTAAAAATGTAAGGCAATGGCCCTTGAGAATTCCAACCCAAAACCTAAAGTGAGGTGAAAGCTTTAGTTATTAGGTTCCCCAACCCCGCAAATAAGAGCAAACCCCCCCTTCCCAAAAATTTTTTGGGCCCTTTTTTTTTTAAATTTTTTTTTTTGGATTATGTGCAAAAAAAAAAAATTTTTAAAAAATCTCTAAAATTATAAATTTTTTTAAAATAAAATTAAAATTTTTGGGACTGTGTTTGAAAAAAATTTTTAACCAAAAGCTAAAAATTTTTTGTTTTTTTATTGGGATTGTGATCGTTTTATAGAGTTCTTTTAAAAAAGGGTTTTTTGGTCAAAAAAAAATTTTTGTTTTTTGCTTCCCATACAATTTTTTTAAAAAAAATTTTTTTTTTAAAACTAATTAAAAAAAAAATTAAAAAAAAAAAAAACCATTTTAAGTGGTCAAATGCGGGGTAAATGATTGTTTTGGGTCGTTTTTTGGGACATTTCAAAAAAATTTTATCCAACTTTTTTTTTAAAAAATTTCATTATAATTTTTTATAGTATGAAGGAAATATTTTTAAATTTTTTTTAAAGGGGAAAATGTGTTCAATTCATTATTTTAAAAAAAATTTCTGGTGAATGTATAGAATCCCCAAAAAAAAAAAAAGAAATTTTTTAAAAAAAAATTTTTTTTTAAATTATCCCTTTTTCCCCTTTTTTTGGGGGAAAAGTATAAAACATCAACAAAAATTTTAAAAACATCTACCATTGTTTTTAAAAAAATTATTTAAGTTTTTTTTTTTTTAAAATAAAACATAAAAAAAAAACAAAAAAAAACCCCTTTTATTAGTTTTTTAAATTTTATTCCCCAGTGACTGATGGAAATTTTTTTTAAAAAAAATCCCGGTGATTTTATAAAATTTTCAGCGATTGAAATAGTGTTTTTGTAGATTCCCCCAATGAAAAAAAAAACAAAAAATAGCAACAGATGAATAAAGGCATTTTGGTTGGCGAGCGTTTGAGTCACCCCGTACAAAAACCAGCTCTTTTTTATTTCTCAAAAATAATCTCATTTTTTAAAAATTAGGTAAAAGGGGTTTTTGGGGAATTTGGGAAAAAAATAAAAAACCTTTAAAAAAAAACCCCCCAAAAGTGAAAATTTTCTTTGGGTTTCTCAAATTTTTTAAAAAAAAAAAGGGTTTTCGGATGAGGGTTTTCACCGACAGTCTTTCCCCAAAAATTCTATTAAAAGGGGGCTGATTTACTAAAAACTTGAAAAAAGTTGTGAAACGAAAAAATTTTTTTCCCCCCTATTTTTTAGAAAAAACCCTTTCCCCCAAAAGGGGATAAAGGAAATAAATACACTGCTAGCTTTTTAAAATTTCCCTTTCCCCAGGGAAAAAGATTATTCGAACACTTGCAGAAATGTAAAAAAAGGGGGGAAAATTTTTTTGTCCACCAAGAGCAAAATAAATTTCAAAATTTTAAAAAATCCCCCAAAATTTTTTTTTTTTTTAATTTTTTTAAAACTCAGAAACTTTTGGGTTTTTTTTTAAATATGTTTCAAATTTTAAAAAATTTTTAAAATTTTTTTAAAAGTACAAAAAAAATCAGTTCTAAGTATTTTCGTATCTCAAATAGTAGCGGAAAAATGATAAAATTTGGGAAAATTTTAAAGCTTATTAAAGAAAACCCTTTAAAATCACTTTCATAGGAAAATGGAAAATTGCCTTTTGTTTGTAATTTTTTAAAAAATACGTAAATAAAAAAAAAATTTAAAAAAAAAAATTTGGCTCTTACCAATTTAAAAAAAAATTAAACATATGTTTTTTTAAAAATTTTTTAAAAAAATTGGGTTTTTTTAAAATTTTTTTATTTATATTTTATCTCTAAAAAAAAAATTTTTTCCCAAAAAATTTATTTTGTGTAAGTGAATTTTTCAAAAAATTTTTAAACTAATTAAACATCCTAGGCCAAATTTAAAAAAACACTTTAATTGACTTTGTCCCCAAATTTGAAAAAAAATTGGTAGCCCGGGGGGTTTTCCCGGTTTTAATTTGATCAGGGGGGCCTTTTTTTTGGCTTTCCCTTTTTCCCCTTTCTTGAGTTAGCCAAAAAAAAAGGGGGCCCCATTAAACTTGGAAAAAAATTACTATTTCTTTTTTCGACGATTTTTTCAGAAAATTAAAAATTAAAAAGTTGGGGAAAAAAAAAAAATTTTCATTCTAAAATTTAAATTTTAAAAATTTTTTTGTAAATTTTGGTTTTTTTCCAAAAATAAAAACCTTTTTTGTTTTTTTAGTGGGGAATTTTACAAATTCCCGGGGGACTTTTTTAAAAAAAACCAGTTTTTTTCCATAGCCCTTTTTCCACAGAAGGGCACGGGGGGGCCCCCCCTTTTTTTTCCCCCCAAAAAATTTTTGTTCAATGAGGAGGACGCACGCACGCACCACCACAAAAACACCCCACCAAACTGTAAAAAAAACATTGCTTTGTGAAAATTTTTGAATTTAATTCTTATTACAATTTAAAAATAGCTCTTTTTTAACTTCCGAGTCTTATGATTTGTTCACTTTAATAAATATAAAGAAATGGAAAAAAAATATCCGGGAAAGGGGGAAAATACTCTGAATAGTTCCAAAAAAAAAAGCTTTTTTTTAAATTTTTTTTTTAAAAAAAAATTTTGGGGGGTTGGGGGTTTTGGTGGAACGACCAAAAAGGGGGGGGGGCACTGCCCAGGGGGACGAATTAGCCCCCTTGGAAAGAAGTTTCTCTCTCCTAGATACATTTCAAACACGGGGGACATTTTTTAAATTTTTTAAAAACAAAATTTTTTTCCCCTTAAATAGAACCCCAAAAAATTTTTTCTATGTGCATTAAATTTTAAAAAAATTTAAATGGAAAAGACCAACCCTAAAAAATTCTAAAATAATCAAAAAATCAAAAAAATATCAGTTTAAAAACGTTTTTAAATTGCTTCTAGGGTCATAAAAAAAAAAAAATAAAAAAATCGAGGAAAGGGCCACTAAAAAATTTTAAATTTAAAAAAGGTTGAAATTTTTGGGAAAAATTTTCTTGCTTTAAATACTACTAAGGGTTTTAAAAGGGCCCCTTTTTAAATTTTTTAAAAATTTTTGGGCCCGGGGGAAAATCATTTCCCCAAAAATTGCTGAGGAACTATTTTTTTTTGGTTTTAATTTTTAAATTTTTGGGGTTTGATATGGGGCTCTTAAAAAAAACTACTTTTATTTTTTCCATGAGTAAAACAGCTTTTTTCAAGTACAATCCAGTCTTGGAAGCGTCTATCCCTTAGACTATTGTAGTCATTGCAAAAGCAACTTTATTTTAAATCACTTTAAAAAAAACCCCTTTTTTTTTTAAAAAACTGAGTTTTGCTTTGCAGAAGTGGGGAAAAAAAAAAAAACCCAAACCCCCTGAGACCTTATTCATCGCTTTTTGGGGTGTGTGAAAGTTGGGGGAAAAAAAAATGTTCAAAACAGAAAAAATTTTAAAAACGATAACTTTTTAAATTTTTAACAAAAAATAATTTTTTGGGTTTTGGGGGGAAAAAAAATTTAAAATTTTTTTGAAAAACATTCTATAAAAAAACTTCCCCAAAAAAACCAAAAAAACCCGTTTGGTATCCCCTTGGTCAAAAAATTTAAAGGCATCGCTCTTAAAAAAAACGGGCTGCCGCAGGCAAAAAATTGGGGGGGGTTTTTTTTTGGTTGTACTGGGGGGTGGTATTTATAAACACTTTTTTTACTCTCCCTTCACGCAAAAGTGATTCCCCCCCTCTAAATTTTAACCATTTTTATCCCTAAGTTTGCACATTTAAATTCACATGCATTACCCCCCCCAAAATAGTAAGGTGTGTTTTTTTAAAAAAATAAAATAAAAAAACAACCCCCAAAAAAAAGTATGACCACTAAAATAAAGAAAACCCCAACACAAAAATAATAGTAAAAAGATCACCCCTTTTTTTTTTTTAAGAAAAAAAAACATGGTTTTTAAAATTTCCCCCCTGTTATCAGAGTGTTATTCAAAAATGCTCCCGCAAAGCTGGGCCCCCCCGTAAGTTTTTTTTTTTTTTTTATATCAGCAAAAATTTTACTAATTTAAAATTTTATTTCTTAATTTTGGGGGAAGGGTGAGAAGGGTTTTTTTAAAAAAAAGGTGAACTAGCAATTGAATGAAAAAATGGAAAAAATTTTTTTTTTTTAAATTAAAAAAACCCAGTTTTCCCCTTTTTTTTGGAAAAATTTTTTTTTTGTCTTTTTTTTTAACACACTGTTTTTTTTACAAAAATAAAATAATTTAGAGCAAAAACATAACCCCGTTTCCAGCCCAAAAACTAACCCAAAATATATTTCAAAAAGCCCGGTTAGAACCCCTGATCCCTAGTCATTTGACAAGCGTTAATACCCCGGTTTTTTTAAGTGTACAACCCCTTCCCCCCAAAAAAAATTTTTTTTGAAATTCAAATTTAACTTTTTTTTCCAAAAAAAAACAAGATGTAATGAAGTTGAAGACTGTTCCAGATTTAAAAAAAAAAATTATCCTTTGTAATAAATTACTATGTCATGGGAAAAAAATTTTTTGGGCCCTTGTGTCACACATAAAATTTATTTTTAAAAAAAAAATTAAAAATTTTCTTTCCCCTTTTAAAATTTTTAAAAAAAAAAATTTTTTTTTTTATTTTTATGAAAAAAAAATTGAATCATTTGTACATGTACTTTTTAAAAATTTTTTGGGGTTTGGGGGGATGTGGGGGCATTGCCCCCTTAGGGGGACGTTTTCAAAAAGTTACCCCCCCCAAATTTAAAATTTTCTAAAAAACACTCAAGAAAAAAAGCGGATTTTTTGTTTTTAAAATAAGCTTACCACTTCAAAATGCCCAAAGTTTCAAAAGGGAAAGGGGGGCCCCAAACCCCCAAAAAATATATTTATTTAAAAAAAATAATTTGAAAAAAAATTTTTTTTAAAATTTAAAAAAACTAACCCTTTTTTTAAATCCCCAAAAAATTTTTTTTAAAAAAAAAAAATTTTGGGGGCGTTTTTGTTTTGCTAAAATTGTTTTAAAAGGTTTTTTTAAATTTTTTTTTTTTTTTATTCGTGTAAAAAACCCCCTTTAATTTTGACTTTACAGACGTTTTTACTATTACTTTTAAAAAACCATAAAAATTTTTTTGGTTTTTTTCCCCCCGGGGTTTAAAAAAAAGGGGGTTTTGACCCTTAAAAAAGATGGTGCATCGTTTACGGGGGCATAGGGGCCTAAAAATTTTTTTCAAACACTTTAAACAAAAATTTTTCTCAAAAAAATTTTTTTTTTTTGGTTATATTATTTTATTTCTGGATTAGTGAATGGTATTAAATATAGTTTTTTTTTTTTTCTGGAAAAAAAAATATTTTTTTTGTTTTAAAAAAACTAAAAAAAGGCAACTTTTTTTTTGGTGGTAGAAAAAGGACCACGCTTGGCCGGGGAAAAACCCCTTTGGGGTTAAAAAAAAGACGACCGTCCAGCCTGTAAAAACCCCCAAAGAGAAAAAGAAAAAAATTTCAATCCCGGGGTTTTTTCTATTCTTTTCTTTCTTTACACTGCTGTCCCCCCCAAAATAAATTTACATCCTTCTGTTTTTCTCGTGAGTTTTTTCTCTTGAAGAAAAGAAGGGGCAGAGTAAAAGAGGACTAGGCGATTGCAGTTCACCGAGTTTTTCCCCCTCTAAAATGGAGATTTGGGGCGCTGACGTATTAGCAAAGGGGTCCCCCCCCCTCGCACGCGCACGGGCTGCAAAAAATTAGAACTAGCTTTGGGTTTTTTTGGAAAAAATACCCCCTTAAAAGGGCCCCCGGCCCCAAAGGTCGTTGGAATTTAAGAGTCGCGTCAGGGGCCCCCCCCCCCAATTTAAAAAGGTAGCAGATGAAAAAACCCCTTGAGTTTTCCCTTTTTGTCTCGGTGGCTCAGTCAAATTACAGTGTTGCCAGAGTATCGGCACTTTATACCCCCCTCTACCCCTCCCCCCTTCCCCAAAATTGCAGATTTTGGGAAAAAAAGCCTAATCCTCTAAAACCCCTTTTTTTTCAGGTGCAATCACCTTCTTATTGAAAGGAGTCAAAGTCCAAAAATTTTTTCAAAGCCTTGACTGGGTTTTTTAGGGGCAGTAAAACAAAGATTTCCCAAATAGAAAAAAATTTTTGAAAATTTTTCAATTTTGGGTTGGGTTTTTTTTTGGGGGAAATTTATCCGGGCCCCTAGATAAACAAATTTAAAGTTTTCAGGCTCTTACATAATATGTCCATTCGTTTAAAAAAAATTGGGTTAAGTAGGGGGTTTGGGGCCCGTTTTTGGGGAGGTTGGGCTTAAAAAACCGGGGTGGGGTTTTTTCCCCCAAAAAGTTTTTTTAAAAGGGTTTTTCCCCTCTATCTTCACACAAAGGGGGTTTAAATTTTTTTTTAAAAATTTTTCTTTATTTTCCCCCCACCCATTTAAAGCATCAAAATTTTGGGGAAATTTTTGACAAAGTTGCTTTACAAAAAAACAAAGGAAAAAATAATAATTTTACAAGTGATAAAAAAAAATCCCCCCTTTTAAAAATAGAAACTGTACCATCCCCAAAAATGGAAAAAAATTTTTTAAAATTTAAAAAATTTTTAAATTAAAAAAATTTAAATTTTAAAATTTTTATTTGTATCTATACTTTTTTACATTAAAAAAATAAAAAATTTTTTTTAAAAAGGTGATTTTTTTTTAAACAACATTTTATTGGAAAAAAAAATTAAAAAAAAACAAATTTTTTTTTAAAAAAAAGTTATTGTTTTTAAAAAATTTCTCCCGACACAATTAAAAAAAAAAAAAAAATTTTATACCTGGTAAATTTTTTTTAAAAAAAAAAAACAATCAAAATAAATTTTTCAAAGGGGAAAAAAAAAATTTTTTCCCTTAAAAAGGTTACCTTTTTTAAAAATAAAATTTTTGTTGGAAAATTTTTTTCACTATTTCGCTTAGAGGTTTTTTTTGGGGGGTGAAAAAAACAAAGAGATCCTGATTAAAACCCAAAAAAAACAAGAGTTGGCGAAATTTAGCTAAATGGGGGCCCCCGGTCAAATCCCCCCCCGGTTGGGGCCCCCTTTTTTATTTTTTTCACCAAAAAACTCCATCAGAATGTAAAAATTTAAAAAAAATATTGGTTAATTCAAAATAGTTTACAAATAATATGTGGTATTTTAAAAAATTTTTTGTTTAGGGCCCCCCGGGAATTTTTTTTTTTAAAAAAATTTTGGGGGACGCGAAAATGAAAGTTTTTAACTGTTTCAACAAAAAAAGGTATAGCCTGGAAAAGGCGTGTAAGACGTCGTGCAAAAAAAAAGTAAATAATGGAAAACAAAAGTATACAAGTATATATAAAAGTACGAAGCAAGTTTTTTCTTACCCAAAAACCCCCGAGCCAAAAGGAAAAAAAAAGAAATTTTGGGAACAAATTAAAAATACTGGAATGTTTTAACATTTAAAATTTTTAAAATTTATATTTGTGAGCTTTTGTATAGTAAAAAAAAGGGGGCTGAAATTAAAAATTATTTTTCTCCTTTTCCCACCCTTTCCTTTCTATCCACTTTTTTTTCCTGAAAAAATTGTGATTTGAGTAATGCATATTTTTTACATCAAAAAAAAAAACACTCTGTCAAACACCAATTTCATTACCTCACAAACCCCAAATTTTTTAAAAATAAGGTTTTTTTTTTTTATTTACTCTCATTAGTGCCCCATAAAAAAAATTTCCCCTTTTTAAAAAAACCCCTTTGGAAAAAAATAAAAAATTTTTGGGGGGAAAAAAAAAGTGGTTGTCCTAAAGTAAAAACAAATAAAAGCTCTATTAAAATAATATGTACAAAATTTTTTTTAAAAAAATGTGTCAAATGTAGCTTTAACAAAAAGGGGAAAAAATTTTTTGATTTTACTAATAATTAAAAAATTTGGGGTTTGGTTTTATTAGCAGCTTTAAATCCCAGGGGGAAAAAAATTTAAAATACAATACAATCACCCCCGCTAGCTATTGTTAGTAGATGAGAAAAATACACAATTTTAAAATTTATTTTTTTTTTGGCCCCTTGAATTCAAAATGTGATTCCCCCCGCCCCAAAATGCCCAAGGGGTTTCAGTAGGGGGGAAAAAATCAAAAGTTACACGATTTTGAAAAAAAAAAAATTTTAATGTGTAGATATTCACCTATAAAATAGAAAAAAAATTTTTAAATTTTTTAAAAGAAACGTGGGGCTCGTTTTATTCCTTTTATCTTTTAAAAATTTTTTTTAAAACATGAAATATTTATGTCTTTTTTTTAACCCTTTTTGGGTTTTTTTTTGAAAAGCGAAGTGTGAAGTGGCCTAGGGATATTTTCGGTAAAAAAATCGTTTAAAAGGGTTTTTAGTGAAAAAAAAATAATTTAATGGAAACTGGCCAAGTTTTGAAACCTGCTTTAAAAAAACCCAATAAGATACAAATTTTTTTTTAGTTTTTTTTTTTTTTTGGGCCCCCCAAAATTTTTTTTGCGAGAAAAAAAAAATTTAAAAAAAAAATTTTTATAAAAAAATTTTTTTCATTTTTTAGACGTGAAAAAAAAAATATGTAAAAATTCTCACCCCCAAATTTTCGGTTTTTAAACCCCTGTAGGGGGGGAAAAATTTTTTTTAAGGGGCGTCCCCTCTTGTTTTTTAAAAGGGGGCCCTTTTGATGATGGGGAAAAATTGGGGGGGTTTAAAATTTTTTTCCCTTTTTTTGGGTTTTTACTAAAAAGGGTGTTTTGGGGCCCCATATTTTTTTCCCCCTCAGCTTGAAAAAAAAATGCGGGTAGATTATTTTAAAATTTTCTTCCTTCCCCATTCCTACCTTAATTTTGAGTAATTTTTTTTTAAATCGGTTCCTCTGGAATAAAAGGGGGGGAAAATTTGCCTAAAATTTTTTTTTTAAAAGGGGTCGGGTTTTGGGTTTACTTTTTATCCTTGTAAATTTTTTAAAACTTTGTAACCCTGGCACAAACTAAAAATCACAAGGGGTTTTTCTGAAAAAAAATTTTTTTCAAAAAAGTGGGGGAAAAAAAATTAAAAAAAGGGGGTTAATGTCCCCAATTTTAAAAAAAATCAGATACAAAAAGTTTTTTTTTGGGGAAAAAAATAATTTTATTTTTCTTTTTCATAGCTAGGCACAAAACGTTTTTTTAAAAAAAAAAAAGCGAAAAAATCTCAACGTTTTTATCCAAAAACCTTTTAAAACCCAAAAAAGGCATTCTATACATTGTTTTAAAAATTTAGTTTTAAAAAAAATTATTTTAAAAAATTTTTAAATGGGGGAAAAAAAAAAACCCCAAAAGAACGACCTAAGTATAATTTTAAAAAAAAAAAATTTTTTCAAAAAAAAGATTTGCTTTTTTTTAGTTTTAAAAAATACACATTTAAAAAAAAAGGTCCCCCTTTTTTTTGTTATTTTGAAAAATATACATTTAAGAATTAATAAGATCGCTCGCCCCTTTTTTCAGCAAGAAAATTTTAAGGGGTTTAAAAATTTTGGGGTTTTTTCCCCACTCGTAAATAGTTTTTAAAATTGGGGTTTTTTTTGTGCGAAACTATTCAAAATTAAAATTTTTTTCAGTTGTATTTTTGATAAAAAAAATTTTAACCCCTTTTTATAAATTATTGATTTCCAGTAGTTCAATGTCTCAATTTATCCTAAAGGGGCCCCCCCAAAGGGTTTAAATATTTCATTAGTTATCTAGAAAAAAAATTAAAAAAAAAATATATTTGTATGAACTATTTAAAAAAACAAGACAATATTAATTTTGATAACCCTCTCAGTTACAAAAAGTTAAAAAAAACCCCTTTTTTAAAAATTTTAAATTTTTTGGTTTAATACCCCACCTGGGTATTTTAATGAACCCCCTTTTCCCCCCCCAATTTTGGGGGGCCCTTTATTTTCCAAATTTTTTCCTCCCAATGTTCTTTTTTTTCTCCTTTTAAAAAAAGAATCATCTTTGGTTTTTTATTTATTTGATTTTTTTTTAATCACCCGACAATACTCATTTGTCGATGAGACTCCGAGACAGGGAGAACGTGGGCCCCTTTTTTTCCGTTCGGGTTTTGAGGATGGGTTTTTTCCTTTTAAAAAATTTTTCCCCCTTTTACTAAAAAATTTCCCCTTTAAAATTTAAAAACCTTTTTTATCCTTAACCCCCTTTCATAATTAGTACTTTAAAAGGGGAAAACCCAAAAAAGAGTAGTAAGACGTGGTGCTAAAAAAACTAAAATTTTTATTCCCTTTTTTGTAGGATGTCAAAAAAAAAAAAATTTTTAGGTCATTTTTACAAGCTTTAAAAATTAAAAATTTTTTTGGTTTAAAATTTTTTAAAAAAATTTTTGTTTAATATTAATAAGTTTTTTAAAAGGGGGGAATCCCCAAAATTTTTTTATTTCCCCATACAACTGTTGGAATGATAAGATTTTAAAAAAAATAAATTTCAAATTAAACTAAAGCCCCTTTTTTACTTAATGGTTGGAAAAGCCATCTTCCCCCTGAGGGGCCCCCGTACGAAATGAAATGGGGGCATTTAGTGGAAGAAGTAGCTAGAGTTTGTAAATCAAAAGGTTGATTGTTTTTTTAAAATACAAGTGTAATTTTTGTTGGGGTTTTTTTTTTTTAAACATTTTAGTTTCCGTTTTTTTAAGTGGGTGTTTTAAAAAATTTTAAAAATCGTTTTAATTAATTTTTTTTTTGTTTTTTTTTAATTTTTTTTTTTGTAAATTTAAAAATTTAATTTTTTGGGGGGTTTTTTAAAGTGATTTTTTTTGATTATTTTTTTTTTTTTTTAAAAAAACCCCCCTTTTTTTGGGGGGTCAAAAACCGGGGGGCCCCCCAAAATTTTAAAAAATTTTTTAAATAAGTGCGTTGAATACGCGGTTGTTTAATTTTTTTTTATCGAAAGATATATCCAATTCCCCCCAGTTGGATTTTTTAATTTTTTAAAATCATTTAAAAAACGGGGCCCCAAAAGTGTTGCGGGGAAAAACAAAAAATTTTTAAAAAAATTTTTGGGGCCATCTTTTTTGACTACCCTTGTAACTAAATATTTTTTTTAAAAACAAAAAGGGGGTGGAGGAAAAATTTCCCAAAAGGGAAAAAGTTCCAGAAAACTGTTGGGGGAAAAGGGTGATAAATTTTTAAAAATTTTAAAAAAAACCCCTGTGCGCTGGGATTTGAACCTTGGTCTTTAATAACCAAAAAAAAGTCAAAGAAACCCCAAGATTCTAGGCCACGGGGAAAATTTTCCCTTGCGGGAATTCTACAATTATGTCAAATTTAAAATTTTTTTTCCCAATTAGCTTTTAAAAAAACCTCACTGCCAAAAACAAAGAAAAAGAAAAAATTTTGGGGCCCCAAAAAAATTTTTTTTCCCCTTTGCTTATTTTTTAATATTCTAAAGTAGTATTTTAATTTTAAAATTTTTTTTAAATTTTTTTTAAAAAATAATTTTACGCCGTTCTTTCGGGGTTTTCATTTAAAAAAAATTTGGCTTTTTTTTTTCCCCTTTTTTCCCCAAAAAAAAAAATTTTAAATTTTTTAGTTTTTGATGTTCTTGGGGGGTGGGCCCCCAAAAATGTGCTAAAAATTTTGGGGTTTAAAAAGAAATTTAAAAAATTTAAAAAAAATTTTTCGAAAAAAATTTTAAAAAGTAATGATACCCTTTTTTTAAATTTAAAATTTTTAAAAGTGGTTTTTGATTGAACGCCCTACTTTTTTAGGAGATACTTTTATTCTATGTTTTATTTAAAATTTTTTTAGACAAAATTTTTAAAAAATTAAAAATGTTGGAAGAAATGAATTTTTTTTTCTTCTCTTTAAAAACCCAAACGGGGGCCCAAAGCTGTATTTTAAAAAAGTGGACAGTTCCCCGCAGGTAAACATAGTTTTTGTTTGACAAAAAACAGCGTTACCTCCCCGGTAAAAAAATTTTTTTAAAAATTTTTAAATTTTTTAAAATAATGTTTTAAACCCCCGTATTAAACTAAAATTATAAAAAAAAAATAAAAAGGAGAAAAAATATTATTGTCTTGTGATTTTTTTTTTTCCCCCAAAAAAAAAATTTAAACCATATTAATCAAATTTTTAAAAAAAATTTTTTCGTTTTAAAAAATATAAAAAAAATTTAGAAAATAAATAAAAATTTAATCTAAGAAAATTGAAGTTAAAATTTTTTTTTCTTTTATAGTTTAAAAAATTTTTTTTTGAATATATCACTAAAAAAAAAGGGGGAAATTTTAAGCAAAATAGTTTTTTGGGGGAAAAAGTGATAGGGGTTTTTTTTTTTAAAAATTTAGATAGTTTTGATTATTAAAAAATTTTTTTTAAAAAAGGGCTTCTTTTTTGTTTAAAAAATTTTAAAACTTTTTATTGGTGGGGGGGAAAAATTTTAAATTCCCCCTTTTTGAAAGGGTTTGGGGGGGGGAAGGGGTTTTTGGGGTTTGGGGGTTTTAAAACCCTTTTTTTGGGGGTTTGGGGGAAAAAAGGGGTTTCAAGGCCCCCCTTTTAAAATTTTTAAAAATTTTCAAAGTTTCGGGGGAAAATAAAAAAAGGTTAAAAAGGGGGGGAAAGTTTTCCAAATTTAAAAATGAAAAAAAATTTTTATTTGGGGCACTAATTTTTTTAAAATTTGGGGGTTTTTAAAAAAATGTAAAAATTCCTTTTTTAAAAAAAAAACTAAAGTTTCTTTAAAAAAGATTTTAAAATTAAGGGGTTTTGGGGTTTTTAAATTGTTTGGGTTTGGGGTTTTTGAAATTTGAACAATTTTCCCCAAAAAAATTTAAAGGGGGGGGTTTTTTGGGGAAGGGGGTGGGGTTTTTTTGGACCATTTAAAATTTTTTTAGAAAAATTTTAAACTGGGGGTAAAGTAAAACCGGGGTTTTGGGGGATTTTGGGGGGAAAAGGTAAAAATTTTGAAAACCCCGGGCAAAAAAGTGCTTTTTAAAGGGGGCCCTTTTTACAAAAAAAAAAATTAAAAAAAAAAACCCAAAAAAAGGAAAATTCCCCTTTAAATTTTTGATTTGTTTAGGGAATTTTATAAATTTGGGTTTTTTAAAAGGAAAAATTAAAAAAATTTTTTTTTTTAAAACCGAGGGGAAAAAAAAAGGGGGGTTTTTTTTAGTGGGGGTTTTTTTAAAAGGGAGGGGAAAAATTTAAGGTTCCCCAAAATTTTAAAAATGAATTTTTTTTTTTTTGGGGGGGGGAAATAAAAAGGGGGGGAAAAAATGGGAAAAAAAATAAATTTTTTTAAAAAAGGAAATATTAAAGTTTTTGGGGTGGGTTTTTTAAAAAAAATTAGGGGGGCTAAATTTTGGGGGTATTTTTAATTTTTGGGGTTAAAAACCTTTGGGGTTTTGTTTTTTTTTAAAAAAAAAAATTTTTTAAAGGGGGGGGTTTAAAGGGGTTTTTAATTTTTTTTTACCCTAAAGGGGGGGTTTGGAAATTTTTTTTTGGGCAAAATAAAATTTAGGGGTTTATTTTTGGTTTTTAAATACGGTTTTTTGGGGGGTAATTAAAAATTTTTCCCATTAAAAATTTTTTAAAAAAAAAACCCCAAAAAAGGGAACTATGAACTGGGTTTTTTAATTTAAAAACCGCGGGGTTTTTTTTATTAATTCCCGGGGGTCAAATTTTTTTAAAAAAAGGCCCGGGGTTTGGCCCAAAAAATTTTTTTTTGGTTTTAAAAAAACCAGAAAAACCCAAAAAAGGTGGTTTTTGGTTTTTTGTTTTTATTTTTTTTAAATTTGGGGAAAAAAAGGGGAAAATTTTCCCAAAAATTAAATTTTTTTTTTTTTTGTTTTTAAAAAAAGGTGATTGGAAGTTTAAAGGGGGCCCCCGGGGGCGGGGGGGAAAAATTTTTAAAAAAAGGGGGGCATTATGAAAAACCGGGGTTTTTTTTTTAAAAACGCGGGGGGAGCACTTTTTTTTGGGGCCGGGGGCAGAAAAGTAGTCGTCATTTTGGGGGGAAATGGCAGCACAAGGTTTTCTGTGAGGTCGCATTTATTTCTCAATAACAGTGGTCGTTTTAAAGGCAGTAAATTCAAAAAACGCCCTTTTTAATTTTTTTGGGATTGAATTCATTTTCATATAAAGGAAATTTTTTTAAAACAGTTTGAAAAAATGATTCATTTAGATAGTTTTAAATCTTTTTTAAATTATCTTTTTTTTGTCTTTTGTGAAAAGAAATAATCACAAAGTTTTTTACAAATTGTATTTTTAAAGGGGTGTATGACCAAAATTAAAAAATAAAATGTTTAAATTTAGGTCTTCTTAAAAAAAAATTGGGTCGGTTTTAAATAAAAATTTAAAGTTTTTTTTTGCAGAATTTTCTCAAGGGTGAAAATTTTTTGGCATTTTAGAAAAAATTTTTGGGAAAACCCCAAAAAATGCAAAATTTTTTTTTTGGGAAATGTTAGAAGTATTGGGAATTAAAAAAAATATTATTTAAATGAACCTTCGATTAATTGCTTAAACATTTGACAAATAAATGCAATATTCAATTAATTATTTTGTATATTTTAACGTGTGTAGTAAATGGGGGAAGTAAATAAAACTTGTGAATGTGTGGAATGCAAGGCTACCACCGTGGTTCGGATTCCACGTTAAACTGTTGGTCCTTCATTTAATCTCACAATCACCCTATCATTACACATTAGCGTAAGTGGTATAACCCGAATGTGTAGAAAGGGACGCAGTGATAATAATAATAATAAATTTAACTTTATAATGGTACTTCATTTACATTAATATTCAATCTGAAACTAATGAAAATGATTACGAGCTGAGGTGCTTCATATTTTGCCCCCAGATTATGAAAATATATCTGATAAAAGGGCCCGCAATAACGGGAACAGAACGGCCTGGTCAGAGTTTGAGCAGACAACTCATCCCTTCTCACTCCAAGTCAGTAACTGTCTGTACTTGAAACCATAACTATGTCACCAGTGTTTTGGCATGTTTGTAAAGCTCATCGCCCTGAACTATCACCATCTCTCTCTTTTGGGTTATTACCTGGCTTAACCGCTTACAAAATCAGAGTAGCAAGTGCTACTATTGATGAAAGGGGTTTGTTTCAGTGTGGCTGAGTGTAATTGCATTTAATGTCTTTATCAGTGACGTATTCTCTGGGTATGCTAGTCCTGCTTCACACTCATAATTATATGGACCAGTTTCTTAATTCTATGCTGTCTGTGCAAACTGTGTAAATAGTAATGTTTAAATTATGAATTAATATCCATCTATAATTTATCTATATTATTATTAATTTTTAAACTAATATTTGTTGATATTCCAAGAATATTGTGTTTTAAATAATTATTCTTCCAAAAGGGTCTACCTACCCAGATTATGAATCTCAGGCCCTGCTGCTTGAAAACAGCAGGCAATGCTAGAGAAATTTAATGACCTTGACCAATGTCTATAGGGTTGCAAAAACTCCCCCTTTCTCCTCGCCAACAAAAAAATTGGCATTGAAATAGGGTGTTTACAACCCAGGGCCTGCTGAATACTTATCGCAAGTAAAAGAGTGTTCCAACTATTGAACAAATATTCAAGAATAAATATCACAATGATTTTATTTACAAAGTAGTATAGCTCAAATAAATAAAATGAATGCAAATAATATTTGTAAAATAATCGTTAAACAACACGCTTTAAGTTACGTACTAATTAAATACTTATTTGTTTATATTTATGAAGTATGTTCATGTGTTGGCAAGCATTTTCTACCGCCATTTTTTGATACACACAGGTGAAGTAGGGGAGGAGGGAAACGAGGGGGCTAATTTAACTGTAGTAGCTAGACACTGTTTTTGTTTTTAGTATGAAGTTTTGTTATTTTAGTTGTTGATTATAAGTTTATAACTTTTTGCAGCATATATTATCTTATTATTAGTTCATTGTGATTTAATATAATTATACGTCAAAGAATTACAAAAGTTAAGAGTGTGTTTCACAATTTCAAAACAATTCATCAGGTAAAAAGGGAAAACTAAACTTATCTTAGCAATAAACCCAAAGACGTAGCGATAGAGTGATAGAGTGATGAGTGATTGAGTGAGAGAGCGATAGAGCGATAGAGCGATAGAGTGATAGAGCGATAGAGCGATAGAGTGATAGAGTGATGGATTAGTAAGAACAAATCTCCCCCTTTTTTAATGTTATCACAATTTTCGGATTTTTAATAGCTTCTGGAGCATAATTAGGATTTAATTTAAAATTTTTTTAGGCTCATACTTAGGCTCTATTATTGCAACGTGAGTTGGACAATCTACCTTATTCCTCTCACCAAGTTTGGTGGACGCTTGATCCATGTAGTGCTTCATTTTACTCTTTTTTGTTTGTTTTTTTTCTCTTCTTATTGCTACCTGTGAGTCCGACACCTTTTTCTTAGTCGGTAGTTTTCATGACCACTGAGCTAATGGTTCCTGATTTGATTTCCAACATGGCGAAAAAAAATATTGGTAAAATTTGTGTTTCTCTTCTAACGGTGATGGATCAACGGGCCCGGGGGCTGAGTGCTGTGTCCGAGATTTAAGGAGTTTATAAAATCGTGTTCTGACATAATCACTCGGCCGAGAGATAAATACCTCAAATAAATGAAAATGCTACCTATGTGTACTTTTAATTACACTCAACCAATGAATATTGTATGTGGTCACTCTTATAGAGCCAGGAGTGTGCTCGTAACACTCTTACTGTAGATTCACATGTTAGCTGTAAAACGCGAACAGTGCTGAGATTTGGTCACGTGACAGCTATATTCCAATCACAAATAGTCCGCTTGGCCAGATCGAGTAGCGAGTAGAGATAGTTTCAACTTTCCAGTGCTTCTAGAGAAAACCGACCAAGAAGACCCGATTAGCGCATGCGCAATCTTTCAAACATGCGTAATTTATATATATATATATATATATATAAAGAAGCACATTCTCAAAAGGCGTATTTTAAAAGTGATGATGAAAAACGACCGTTTATTGGAAGCCACGAGTTCTATCGATGACAAAATCAAACCCAGACAGTATGGAAAACATCTCATTTAATTTTAAATACAGTAACTTGAACTGATTGTAATATTTTGGTTTTTATGTTTGGCGTTTCAATGCATCACGGGTAAACAGAGATTTCCAACTTTCCGCGAGTGTGTGTGAACAGCTTCACCACTAGAGGTGCGGACTCAGTGTACTGCTTTCAAATTTCAGCATACATGGGAATTCACCTTTAGCCCAACCTTTTTTCTTCTTCTTAAATCTCAAATTATTTAGATATTGCAATGAACTGCAGGGTGCTGTGTTTTGATATTCCATTACAATTTGAGTGGATGATAATCATCAATTGTTTCAAGTTTTGGTGTGTTTTGAGCATAGTTCTAGTGTACTTTTATGAAGTAAGAATATGTAATAGGCTGTAAAGGTGGATATTGAAACAAAGATATAAAAGATTGACGAGGGGATTTGGAAGGTGCGAAGTTTCCCAAGATAGAATGCGAGTACGAAAAAACCACACATGGTTGAGAACCATTATCCTAAACTAGAAGTATTCATGTTTAAATATTTCCAGGGGAAGCATTTATTGACCTTCTTGGCCAGCGGTGGTTGAGAGTCTTTGACCCCCGAATCCTCCCTGCAGCTTTTAGAGTACAGCATACCTATTAATTTTATAAGAATACGCCACTGGTCTTTAGGGATGTTTGAAGTGTAATAGCAGTGGAATGAACATATTTATTATTTTAAAAAATAGCCCCAAAAAACCTTAGAGATGGCAGAAGATAGGTAAAAGGAATAAGTATTCCAAGGCAATGAAACGCTTTTACGAAGAAATTCAGATATCTCAAACCGTTAATGACTTCAAACCTATATTATGTTATTGAACCTAAATAATTAACTTTTTGTGAAAATTCTTTTGAAATCTGGAACCTCCAACTTAGCACGTCAATATCTTACCACTGAGCTATCTAGTACTACTCCTTTGTTAGGGTCATTTTTCGATCATATTTTAAGGGATAGTCGGTAATAGATGTGTAAAATCGTCGGACATTTAATAACAATCAGAAACACACTACATCGTTGGTCCATGGTAGCTTTATGATGCCGTTTGAACCATTTTTATTAATCGAAATGGTTTATTCAATATAATTATTGTCTATAATATAATATTACAGCTATAAAGGAACCATGATCTGCCACACGTCTTTCACCAACTCTGCTTTAAAGAATGACTTAGTACTTATCATTGTACAAATACTGAGTAGATAGCTCACTGGTGAAGCTTTGGTACGTCATGCACAAGGGCCCTGGTTCCATTACCATGTATACTACAATTATCATTTTTCAACTATATCGAGAAAAAATGAAATGTACCCTTGCGAAAGGATTTATCTGTTCCAAAATATTAATCTCTTGTAGTGTTATAAAATTATTATTTAGGCCTTTATAATTAAAACCACGTCAATGCAGAATTATTTAATCTCTTAATGGCTCTATTCTCCATAATATATTTTATGCTCCCAAATTTCAATTTTAAAGTTAAGATCATACTTAACTTGGAATTAACAATATTTATTTTAAATAAATGAATATTCCAAGACGCTGTAAGGTGACCTGGTTGTCTAGGGGTAAGGTGTCAGATTTATATGCTGGCGGCTGGGGTTCAATCCTCGGTCCCGGCAAAGATTTATCTGATTACCAAACCCTTCCTTCACCTCTGACAAGACATCTTGTGAATGTGAGGAATGCCAGGCCTCCACCGTGGTTCGGATTCCACGTTAAACTGTAGGTCCTTCATTTCATCTCACAATCACCCTACTATGACACATTAGCGTAAGTGCGTATAACCCGAATGGGTAGTAAGACGCGGTGCTAATAATAATAGTAATAATAATAAAGACGCTGTAAGCCACTAATTAACTATTTAGACAAAAAAATGTATAAATTATTTTAAGAATTACTTTGAACAATATACATTGTGAGATGAATGCCTATATTACATAAGAAATGTAGCTGGTATGACCATTGAAAACAGGCTGAGATTGGCAGGTTTTGGTCACGTGACCACGCCTTCTCGCTCTCTGATTGACTATTGGCTTTCCTTTCTTACCTCCACCTGACCCCTCCCCTCCAATCTGCCCTTATTTCCAGGGTTCCAAACCTGTTCCAAACATGTTGGTTCCTGTCCAAACTTGTTTGTTTCTGTCTCCATATTTTTTTATGTCTGGGTAGGAATGGGACGGATGTTGGAATTTATTTTGTTTATTGGTTTATTATTTATTTATTTGTGTGGGAGTTTATTTTATTTATTGGCGTGCAGTCCACGCCCAAATCCCGAAAAGCTGGCCAAAAGTAGAAAAATAAAGTTTTTTTTTAGGGGATTTAAAGTATAGGGTTGGTTTAGAATGATATTTGAAGTGTATAATGGCAGATCTATGAGGGGCTGACCATGTAAACCGGGGGTTAAAATTTAGTTTCAAAGTGACCTTCGCACGTGTAGCATCTGAACCGCTCAAGAGATATAAATAACGTTATGTTAAAAAAAAAGGCGCCAAAATTATTGAAGATCATCAATTTTGATTCTGTAAAATTAACTTTACTGTTGAAAGTAGGTAGAATATTATCATATATTACACAAACAATAATAATAAATAAGTTAATAGTTTAACAATATTTTCAATAAAAAATATTGAAAAATTATATGAAAACGTTTTAAAGAATTAGGGAAAAGTTATAAATTCTGCATAGTTCTGCAACGAAACTTGTTCTAAATTGTAGTTGATACTATTGTTTAGTAAAATATTTAAAAACCAGCGCCATTAGCTGCCATTGTGACTTAAGCATAGGTTTTATAAAAATAATTACAAATACACGTTAATAACGCATGTTAAAAGACGCTTTCATATTTAAATCGTTATGGTAAAAACATGTAAAATATATTTTTAATATAATTAACATAATGTGTAACAAATTATAACAATAAACTATTTTTATATATGAATAATTTAAGCCGACTACGGATAAACGGATTACAGTCTACAAGTCACAAATACATGGTCGGGTGACTAGGTGCTAGTATTGTGTAACTTTTGTTCCCGGTTTGATTATCGCAGAAATATTTTCTTAAATATACATAATTATCTAATAAAATTGTAGTGTCACTTAAATTGAGTTAACAATTATATAAAATAATTTTTGTACAAAACATAGATAATGTTGAATTTGGACTTAAATGATTTATTTTTAAATATTACCGCGTCAATGATAAGAACAATGAAGTATTATAAACATTTTAGTAGTTTCCAAATAATTTTTAAATTAATTTAATATTTAAATAAAATGTTAAGTTAAAAAATCAAATGCTAAAATAAATATTATTAATATGTTAACATTGCTCCACTCTCCACATTCTCGGTTTCGTGTTTTACATAATTATTTAATTTAAAAGTTGATGGCCTTTACTTTTTAAATATTTAATTTTAAAAAATAATAGTTTAACCCGGTTACATACATTATTACATTATTGGGTTGGAGTAAAAGTTAATGGTTTCAATATTTCTAGTGTATAGTTTCAACAAACAGTAGGTTCCCCCTGGTTTCGTGGGTTATTTAGTTATAGGTGTTACATTACTCTTTATGGGAGTAATTAGATAACAAAATAAACAAGATGTACAGTCCGTCCAATTTGTCAGGTAGCAACTCTCTCACTAAGCCCACGGGTATGCTAGACCTCCTCACATGACTGCTGAATGGTTTGCTTAGGCTACGCCCGAGGTCGGATTTAGAGAAAGCCTCAAGTCCTAAAAATATTTCTTACCTGTAGGGAAGAAGTGATGAGGGAGGGGTTATGTCTTTTTGCGATGTTCAAATGGTTTGATCTATTAAATTAATTTTACTTTTTTTGTTCCCTTCTTAATAAAATCAATTATTCGTTACATACTTAGTTAATTAATTATGTTTGGTCTCATTAATATATGGGCTGGCTTTTTTTTAGCTGTTAAATATTTAACCATGCCACACATTATTTTCACAGCAGTAATACCCATATTTATTGGTTTTACATGGTAATATAAAACAGGTCTCCACCTTTTCAGAATCTTAATTACTGTGAATAGATAATCATGAATTTATTAATGATTAATTATAATATTCCACACATGTAGTTCAAATAACAAATTAAATCTAAAAGATTTTTACTTTACTTTTAAGACGCTGAGTTAAAATTTATATAATTTAAGGGTCTCGATCCTGATTTAAAATGTTTAATATTATTTCCAGGTAGACAAAAAAAGAGAGATTTGATAACATATTATCCATTGGTTATATTTTAGTTATTAAAGTGAATTTATTTGTTTCTTAAACGTTATTATGACTCTATAACTTTGTGGGACCATAGTTCGATTCCATACTTTATTTAATGTTACCATAACGGCCACAATATAACTATTGGATAACCGTTTTAATAAATACTTTGATTGAGATAAATTGTAGTTTAGTAAGATTTACGTTGATGAACATTTTCTAATAAATTTCATGTTTAACTATATTTTTCAAATATGTTTTCTTACTAAAACAATTATGGAAATCCAAATAATGAAACTGACCATGTCATAGGCAAGTATTAATATAATATAAGAGAAAGGAGAATTAAATAATTAAAAAGCAAGAAGAAGTATTGTATTTGGTTTACGAGCGTAAAAACAATTTACATGATATCAATGCTTTTTTTAATGTTTGGAATGTAGATATCTTTAAGTAAAAAAATATTGTAGGTCTGTACTGTTTTAAAAAATGTATGGTTGTTGGCAAAGATACATGGAACTGCATAATCGATTGTGGTGCATTTATTTATATTCACTCGGATGTCAGCTAAGGGAGGATTTAGCATACATAGTCAGGGTTTGAGTTTCCGTGAAAGAAACGGCCAGATTTATTTATATCTTTAACTTAGGAACTCTAGAACCACTTAACCGATTGTAGTGCTGTTTTTACTTTTGTACTGACCCAATATTCAGACAGGTTTTAGCATTATGTGTGTATAATCAGGTGTTTGGGTGTGAGTCACGGTAAAGAACCATCCGATTGTTTGTATACATTTATTGAACCACATAAGTACTGTGATGTAATTTATATTATTCTGTAGAGTATTTATACAAGCATATTTTAGTATAGTAATTATAATCGCGTGTTTTTGTGTGAGTCCCTGTGAAGTGTCGGCCAGATATATATATATATATGGAACCACTTAACCGATTGCGATGTAGTTTTTCTTTTTTGGTAGGATATTAATCCAGGCATCTTTTAGCATGATACATCAGGGGCTTTGGAGTGATTCCCGAAGAAGTTCCAACATGATTTATTTTGTTACCTAATATTTATAGTTAATTCTATCCTATTGAAGTGCAGTTATTTATATCTATAAGAATGTCACCCATTCAATATTAGATTTTATATATAAATAAGATTGGACATAGAGTCCCAGGTGAAGTGGTATCCTGACAAGCGATGACGTAATTTGCCAATTTGCAGCAAGGTGTAGTAAATGGGACCGATGGTAGCGGAGTCGATTTTAAACCGAGATCTAGTAGAAGATGAAGGCGTGGCGTTGTAGTTTGTCTCTCCGGTGATGTTCCGTTAGGCCTGACAGTGAAAAGTGTGGCGTTCACAATATTATGAGGATGATAGAAATATTTTTATTTGAATGATCGTATTTTTAAAACCAACTATATCTTAAACAATATTGACAATATCCAAGTAAACATGAAGAGAAAAATTATATTATTTGTTCATATGTCATTGGTCTTTAGTTATCCACGTGTTATAATTTTTCAATGCCAAACAAGAATTATAACATTATAGTAACTTCAAATCTGATTGTTGGAAGTTTCGTAGATGGTAATGAAAACTAATCGATACTCAATCCAAAAAATCATAGACACTCTATTCTATTGCAATTACCGTACTACAACAAAATGGATAATATATTTATATATTAAACAAAATATACAACCGCGTCTTACTACCCGTCTGGGCTATACGCATATAAATACCCTCGTGAATCACGGTAAATGAGTTTGAATTGAATGTGGATGTATCCATATAAACACCGAGAAAAAGTTCGAAACAATTTAGGAATAAACACCCTCAATAGATTCGGCTGAGAGTTATGTCCAAACTTCCCCATCATCGACAAACTGGACTAGAATTGTATGATAGTTAAACACATGGAATGTGATTATTTTACCAACTAATCGGTTATTTGCGTTTATATATTTGTTATTTTATAAAACAGAAGTGTATCTTTATTCAGCCCAAAGGTTGGCTCCAATTGGGTGGTCTGTATTAGAAGACCTTAACCCTCAATATCCATTTTCCTAATCCCATAAATTACATTGTAGTGAGCAAAAATGTGTTCATAAGTTCAAGGACAGATTTAATAGCAAAGGGGTGCTAACAATTTACTAGTAAATAATTATCGCCACCCATATCCCACCCGTGATAGTAAATATGTTAGAATTTATTGATGTATGCCTACCTTAATTTCTAGGTAGGGCTTTTAACGTGAAAAAAGTTATTTTAAAACCGTATATTTTTTTAAAAAAAGCTTCCGCTTAACAATTTTAATATAGTTATTGGCTCATTACTATGGTATATAACACTATAAATATGCGTATTCCTTTTTTCAAGGAAGCAATATATTAATATGTAAGTTTAGATAATTCCGCATTATGTTGTTCCAGATCCAGATAATATGTATATATATATATATATACATATAATTATATATAAAATTACATATATATAATTATATATGTGTATTATATATATAATTGTATATGTATATATATTTATATATATACATATATATTTATATGTAAATATAATTATACATATAATTATATTTATATGTAAATATAATTATACATATAATTATAAATTATTATATATTTATATATAAAAAATATATATAATTTTATATTAATATATGTATAATTATATATTAATATATGTATAATTATATATTAATATATAAATATATATGTATATATTTATATATTAATATATAAATATATATGTATATTTATTTTAGTGTTGCACCGCACCCATTTGAGTTTTAGGCGTGTATTCTATTTATTACAATTTTTTAATGCTGAGGAAGGCTGAATTTACAGGGTGTGTGCCCACATTTGCGTGGAGGAGAGTTTAAAACCATTTAGGGAAAAACACTCTTGGTGAACCTGAACGGGATTGAACCCGGATATTTCCGTCATTGTTATTCTAGTCTATTGTTAGAGTAGCGTCTTAGAACATGTGACCACAGAAGAGGCTGAATCCAGTTATAGGTATATAGTCTTCTTATTAAATGATATTTTTTTAGTTGGTTTTTTTTGGCCTTCGTGTCAGTGCTTATTGGTTGTTGTTATGAAATGCGTAAAGCGAACCTATCTTGCCCGTGGTTTAATGGGCCACCCTGGCCTGCCTTCACCAACCACACTATATGCATTGTCCTCTCCAGCCATGCGCTGTTGATAGTGTAGAGTGTATTAATTCAATTGGATGTTACAAGCTAGGCTTCTAGAGTCAAGGAGGTATTAAACAAGAGCATTATCAAGGAGGGTCGAAATAAGGAGTGGCAATAGGGGAGGGTTTTATATGAAGAAGTGTGAGGAAGACAACATGTAAAGTAGCTTGGATGCTAAGTTTAATAAGTCTGATTTTTTTGGTCCTGTTACAAGGAAGTCAGGGCTTGAATCCTGATTGGGTTTAGTTAGTTGGTATTTATTAAGTGGTTTCTCATGCTCTTTCCATATAAATTAGTTATATTTCTTCTAACATTCCTCCTTCCTCCTCTTTATTCATTATTGAACGAGTAATAGGGCGAGGAGGACTAAGAAACCTGGGTGTTATTTGCACCTATGGGAAAATGGAAAAAGTTGTCAGTCTTGTGTATTCCAGTTTATCATGGCGTGGAGGATAAGGTTCAAATCTTCTGTTAAAAAGTTTGCACATGAACTACCTCATTATTTTGAAAATAATTGTTTATCAATCTGATTTATCTATTTTATCTATATCCATTCTTTCATTGCCAGTTTTTGTTTATTCTAATACTCATCTTGAAAATTACGTTTTTATTAGACTTAATCATAGCCTGTTATTTTATTCTATAAATTAGAAAATTTGGCAGCGTAGTTTTAATATTCACCAGGGGCGGCTCGTCCCTAAGGCGCGGAGGCGCGCACCCCTAACCCCACGAATCCCCAGTTCCTTTTAAAGTTATTATTCGCACTCTCACGACAATTTTATCTTACCATAATAGTTTCAAGAAAAATATGTTTTTGGTTTAAGTAATAGCAGGCAATGTTTTTAAAATGGCATGCTGTGGGGCGCGCGACGCTCAGCGCCTGACAAAGTAAGACCAAACCTTCCCTCCCCTTAACCCATTGTCCTCCTCTTGCTAGCTAGCATTGCTTATTCTTCTTTTGAAGGCGCACTCCCTAAGGTTGAAAGCTTGTGAAATGTGTATAGCGTGAACCAGCAATAATTGTTGTCAGTCATCCTGCGTGCTCCTGCATCTTGAGGATGTGGTGTTTATAATAATATTATGTAGGGTTATCTTAGGATAATGTTTATTTGAGTTATATGTTTTAATATTTTTTGTAACTAGGCTTAATATGAATAGTTCAATTCTGGAGCTTAAGACAACGAATATTGCAAGATTAACTCTTGATCAAAAAAGAGAATTGAATTCATTAGGTAGGCCATGTCCTGAATTTTGTATGGAACAAAGTGAAAACATACATACCTATATATTTATGCACGTTACACAGCTGCAGAGTTTCTAAAACACATCCACGTCCTTGGGGGGAAGTTTTTTTTATCTTTCCATCTTGTTTGTGATATTAATTTTTGAGTTTAACTAAATGAATATTTAGCAAAACATATTCCGAAATTTGTGTCTTCTTTTAAATATATTATTTAGAAATAATTCATTAATTAAACAGGCTGCGCCCTCCAGCTTCTAAAGTGACGAGCCGCCACTGATATTCACATATTTAAAAAAAGGATTAAAGTGAATATTATGGATAACGTCTCTAAATAAAAGTATTTTCACCGCGTTGAATGAATTTTCGACTGCTATTTAGTTTTCTTTGTGACTGTATATATTATTAGCATTATTACCACCGCGTCTTACTAACCGTTCGTGTTGTATACACTTACGCTAATGTGTAATGGTAGGGTGATTGTGAGATGAAATGGAGGACCTACAGTTTAACGTGGGATCTGAACCACGATGAAGGCTTGGAATTCCACATATTCACAAGTTGTGATTAATTCACGTCTTGTGAGAGGTTAAGGAAGTGTTTGGCAATCAGATAAATTTGTGCCGCAACCGAGGATTGAACCTCGGACCCTCAACCTTACTCTTGAAACATTTTACGACTATAACTTTACTGTAAGGTGCTTACTAATTAGTATCGTTCTTGGCTACGATTAAAGGGAGCGCTTTAGGAAATCAGGTTTAAACTTGAGTTGGGCCTAAAATATTAATTATTCTATGGGTTTGCCTTGTAACATTTCATAAATTTCTGTTGGATGTCGTGTATCAGGCGTTCGATCTTAGGCAAAATTTTATTTATTCTTTCACTATCACCCGTTTTATATACACGCATATATGTTAACAGCTCTAATTTATTAGCGTCGAGGAAGATATAGTTGGAGAGTTAATGTACCCAAAATTTGGTGGTAGTAGGGTTTAAAAAAAAATTAGGGCAAAACATGCTCAGTCCATCTATCTGGGATTCAAACCCCAAACTTACCATGACTTAAAAATCAAACTGAATATGCCGGAAATTTGGACATAATGTTTAACTATATCGATAGTTAATATTTAAACTCCAGTAGGTTATAATTTTGTTTTTTTAATATTGATTATATGTATTTTATAACTTCAATTATATAATATACTTTATAAAACTACTTAGTAAAATTGGTATTATTTACATTACCACAAGTGGCTCATAGGAGTGAAAACTTTAATTTGATGGAAACCTTGAAAAGACGGCTCATTTGACCAACCGTTGTTTGTTTCTAAATAGGAGAGGAATACAAAACATCTACCCTTGAAGTATGGAACTGTGTTTCAAAATTAGTGTTGACAGTTCATTCAGCCATGGAACGATCGTTTGAGTGAAGCTGATAAAGGAAGGATTCTGGGTTTAGTGGAGGAAGGGTACACGGACAGTGGAATTTTGCGTGCGATACCGTATTCGCGAAAAACAGTTTCGCTGTGGAAATATAGATGGGAAAAATGAAAACAGCCTCAAGTGTCGTCATGGTGGAGGTTCTTCACGTAATACTCAGGAACAAGACACCGCGCTAGCTGATGTAGCTCAGACAAGCCCATATTTAACTAGCAGACAGGTTGGTGCGTGGGTTGGGGTAAATTTGTCTCAAGACACAAGTTTGGAGCGCTTAAGAGAAGGAGGGCTCCAGTCATTTACTGCTGCTTCAAAACAGTTAATAACAGAAGGGCAGAAGCTGGCTTGAATGAATTTCGCACAAGAAAACTTAGAACGGCCATTAGAATATTGGAGGAGAGCTATTTTTACTGATGAGAAGGTATGGAGTTCATCAATTTATGGCCTTGTGCTAGGTTATCGCCCTAAAAATACTCGTTTTCAACCAACTTATTTGCATCAACCCTGTTATAGTGGTCTATTCTTTGTCTTTAGTTGGGGGTGGATTTCACACGCTGGTGTGGGAGTAATGTGGAAAATAGATGGACATTTAAATAAGGAACAATACGTGTGTATCTTGGATACGTGTTGTTGCCGTCTGTACGGGAAAGATATCCCGTAGGACCAATTATTTATCAACACAACCACTCACCTGTTCATACTTCTCGGTTAGTGCAGCAGTGGTTTGTAGTTAATGGGGGGTGGCATTGATGTTATCCCATGGCCTCCATGTGGCTGTGATATGAACCCAATTGAGAATGTATGGGCAGACATTAGTAGGATATTTTGTGAACGAAATCTGGATATCAGGAATTCTAATCAACTGTGGGATGAAGTTGAAGCTGCTTGGGAAGAGCTCTCCGACAATCCGCGGTTTGTTGCAAGATTCATTAATTCGATGCCAAGAATATTATAAAGTGTTGTGGAAGCAGAAGTATTTTGGAAACGTTATTGATATGTTAAATACTTGCTAAACTTTAGTTTCTTGTTCAATGGATGTTGGACTATGTGTATTGGCTGGATATAAATCATACTTCACCTCTTGGCTTAACCACCTGGATAACCATACAGTACGTCATCACTATCTTGGCTTAACCACTATCTAGGTTTAACCACCTGGATCACTATCTGTCGTCACTATCATGGCCAAACCACCTGTATCACCGTATACTGTTGGGGAAGTGAGGACAGCTCATGGCAAACTAATTAGACCATTGTCTTTCTATTATTTTTATGTTATCATTGCTTGTTAACACCTGTTCATGTTAAACATATAATTGACAATTACTCTTATGGGGTTGGGTTGAGTAAGGTAACATATTAGAGGTAAGATACCCCCATTTGCTTGGAAGGAGAGTGGGAATCCATTTAAAAAAATCACCCTCACTGGACCTGACCGAGATTCGAAAACTGACTTCATATTAATTATTTATTTGAGCTATTTAATGTGCACTTTCCATATTACTTTAACTATAATCTAGTTAGGGGAAATGTTTAGTATTTTCTGTTCCTCCTTCCCTTTATATAAATAGGTTAACATAACTGGAATGGTAATTCTACAATAAAAAAATGCTCAAGTTTCTTGATCCATCACAAAACGTAGCATAGATATATACATTACAAGATGTATGTGTTTAGAAGGGGAAGGGAGAGACATGTTATTACAGGGACAGTCACTATTTGCAGGAGTTTATTAAATTATTGTGTAGTAGCCTGATAGGGGGTCCAAGTAATCGTAATTATATTATTCTTAGTTTAACTCGTCACGATGAAAAACTAGACAGTCTTCTGTCAAACGTATTTATAGATATTTTCAAACTTAGCTTCAATACTTTTTATTCTTGTGCGATTTAAATATGTTTAGTTTCTTAATGATCCGGGTCCTACTATCCGTTTGGACTATTATAATGGTAGCAAAGTAGGAATGATGAAGGTGGACTGTGAGATGAACTGTAGTAACTTACAATCTTGGGAATATTGCTTTTGTAAAAAACATAATTAGTAAATCTAATCAAGATTTCAACCCTGACGTATCTGTAATTGTTAAATAAAAATAAACGAGCTTTAGGCTTTTAGATATTGTACCCACTTAACCAGTAAAGGTGTGTGAAAGGCTGGAACAAAGAAGTGCTCATTTTAATACATTGATATTCTGCTATGAGATGCTATGCCGGTTACTCGCTAGCGACCGAGAGTTTAATTCGGCAACACTGGAAACCGAATGACGTGTCAAATAACGAAACCAACGGAATTGAAGCGTGCCACTCTACAGTATACGTAAATAAGAGAAAACACTATTATTTTATTGAGTGCACCATGTAGAATTATTTGTTTAGCTATATCATATACTTATATTTCATTTTCTTTTAACCAAATTGGTAGAATCATAAATTGTGGAAATTATTTAAATATTAACTTGTTTCAAACAAGCAAACATTAGCTAGATAGTATAAGTATATAGATTGCTCATAGGGGACACGATGCAGTCAAAGCATTTTTTGTTTTCCTTTTGCTCACATACTTGAAAATGGCGCGTTTCTTTCAACAAAATTATTCTCCAGTTCACACGTGAAGGGAGAGATGCGTCCTTTAGTTTTGTTTTATTCTACTCCAGGGGTGGCCAACATTATTTTCTGTCATACCTCTATCTACATCTACTGTGTTGGCACTGTGTTTGTAACTATCACCCAGAACCTCAAACCTTACCTGACTCCTGCCCCCTTTCTACATCGTGGACAGTAAGACAATAGGGCAGTAGTGTTCTAGGCCCATTAAATCACGCTGGGATTGGTGGGATTTGGTCACGTGACCACGCCTCCTGCTCTGTGATTGGCTGATCCCCTCCTTCCCCCACCCCTCCTTCCGCTGCCCTACTTTCCTCTGATTGGCTGTTGGTTTTCCCCTGCTTGGTTTTCCCCCTCCCCTACAAACCCTGGACATGTTGGTTCTTGCTGATAAATTATTAATTATCGTTAATTAATTATTGTTAATTGATTATTGTTAATTAATTAATTATTTAATTGGTAGGATAGAGGCGTTGGAGTTATTATTGGTAGGATAGAGGTGTTTTTATTCATCAATTAGGGCGCTGTAGTTTATTTGCTGAAGCATAGAGCCACCCGGGGCTCGCGCTCCACGATTTCAGTCTTTCTCCTCCGGGTGCCAAATAGTAAATGACACAAGCATCTCCAGTATGGAGGCACGCTGCCTGTTTGATGACCAACTCAGCCTTTCACTTTTCCCTCCCCACCCCTCTTCCTCAGAGCCGGGGTTGTTCATCCCTCCCCCCGGTCATTACCTTCTGGGGGGTAACGTACCGAGCAATAACCTCCATTCACCTTGAGGAGTCATTGTGTTTCTCAAAATAGACACCTGTAAGGCAGCTCTGAAAACTCCCGTTAAACGGCAGTCACGCTTTTACATCCCATGAAAGTGGACATGTTTTGGCCAACAGCTCTCTCACACACACATCCAACTTGTTGGTACTTGGAGGGAGGCTCCTCCGCCCAAATATTATAGATATTGAAATAAAACTATAGTTTGTAAGGCGTGTGCTGCTACCCACGTTTAAAGTGAAAACACCCATTTTATTCTTCAGCCCAATTATAATTTAATGCTCGCAATTATATTTCGGAGGAATAATATATATCTCTTATATTGAATTTAATGTTCGCAACTATATTATATATCCCTATGAAAGTTTAAGCCCACACATCAATGCACTCAACATTTGCGAGAGTGAGAAAAAAATGTACCTTTAGATGCACTGAGGGAGGGTAGGTTTGAGCGACGCCCGTTTGCACCACCGTGCTTGTTCGTTCTGTGTGTGCTATCATTTGCAGTTGTCTGAACAGGACGCAGAGAGACGCGTCCCGCAATGTTAATTCTGTGCACCATCATTTGCATGGCAAGAGTGGTCTTACATCCCGTGAAAGTGGGCATTGGGAGTGTAGGAAAGCACCCTAGTAATTAAGTGGACGTGTTCCAATTACAACGCTCAATTGGCCCTGTTAAAACTGACTACACGTAGAAACATATAAAATTTATAATTTATAGTTATTGAAATAAAACTATAATCTTAAAGATAGAAAAGTTACCATCACACATAATGTTGATTCATTTAATATTCTTATATTATTGGTTTACTTAATTAATGCGGATAGGCTATATGTTTAGTAAGACGTGATTAAAAGAAAATAATAATGTTTGAGTACTTTTAAGAGGACAGCCTCAATGCACCCAACATTTGCGAGAGTGCATGTGGTACCAGCGTTTGCTATCCATTCATATTTAGTTTAGAATCGCTTGTAGCTGCAAGTTCCGGGTTCAAATCTCACCCACGTGGACAAAGGGGGTGTGCTGTATAGACCAATTTTAATAGGAATAGCCTTGTTCGCAACTATATCCGTATGAAAGTTTAAGCCCACACATCAATGCACTCAACATTTGCGAGAGTGAGAAAAAAATGTACCTTCAGATGCACTGAGGGAGGGTAGGTTTGAGCGACGCCCATTTGCACCACCGTGCTTGTTCGTTCTGTGTGTGCTATCATTTGCAGTTGACTGAACGGAGCGCCGAGAGACGCGTCCAGCAACGTCGATAGGTTGGAGCAGTCTGATGAGTTAACGGGACTTACAGCTGGTCTTATGGACAGATTTTTATAGCGCATGCGCAGAGACACATTAGAGTATTAGGTCATTACAGACGGCAGGCTCTTTGAAGAGGGTATAAATAGAACCCGCTCATTACATTTGGTCATTTCAATTTGTGATTGACGCCGCCGAACATCAAAAAATGAGTTTCGAGTCGCTAGAAAATTTTCTAAATTTAGGTAAGTTTTTTTCTGTATATTTTAACAGGTTTTTTTTGTTGCCTAATACAGCTGGGGCGTACAATGGTGTTCTTCTTTTTTTGTTAGTTGAAGAGCCCCCAACAGCTGTCGATGGTGTACAACCGGTGGGTTCCGACCCTCTAGAGCAGTTGGCAAGCTTTGATGAAAATGGGATCTGTGTGGCAGATGCCAATGCGTCTATGGGTAACTTAATAGCTTACAATATTTTAGAGACTTGTCGGTGCTTTTTTTTCCCACCTTAAATGCTAATTAATATGTATTTATTTAATTTCAGACTATTGGGATCCATTCGGTTTGGATGTGGGGCTTCAGGGGGTGTCATCATCTACCCCACAGGAGTCGCAAGGACGTGCTGTGCATGACGTCAGAGTCGCAGCCCCCTTGCCGTTCCAGCCGGTGCCCACCTCAGACCCAGACATCCTGGCACCTGCGCCTCTCTATGTTGGAGGAAATGACCACTCCACTGTTTGGGCAGATTTGGACACCCTTGACCACCTGCTATGTAAGTAACATCTACACGTAGCCACCCACTAGTTTGAAAATAACCTGTGTGTGTGTAAGCTCTCTCACTCTCGCACAAACACCGTTATATCGTCGCTAGCTCGATCCCTTTAGGTCCGTTGACACGATATTAGTTGAATAATGCAAGTACACTAATTTGGCTGCGCGCACACAGCTTGCACCGTGTAAACAGACAAGCAAGCTATTAACATGCAAGTCTACTTGCAACTGAAAAAAAAAGTTGGTCACCTTCTAAACTTTACTAATGCAAGTAGACAATTCAATATGGCGGCAACTGAAGAAGTGGTTGAGCGGGGGACACTTATTTGTGGAATGTTATGAAAAGAATGAGTTTTTGTGCAATTTTAAGCATCGAATTTATAAAGATAAGAATGGGAGGGATATTGCACTAGAGGATATTGTAAAGTTATATCAGGTGTACATAAAGTTTCCAAAATAAAATTTTAGGCCTACGTAAATTGTACAAATGTTCCTTGTGAGAGATATTATTTAATATCGGTAAACAAATGATATCAATAATTTTAACAAACAATTATTTCCTACCACTCAACGTGGCATGTGTAATTTTTTATATAGATCGCAAAATATAACTTTGTAGTAACGTGATTAGTTCCGGCAACATAATATTCGCGTTATCGGCAAGTAAAGTATGAATGCCCGGTGTTTTTCACGCGAAATCTTCGGCACGTTTTCCAATCTCCATATTTGACACTTTAATTATAAATGTTCAGCCCACACACTTCAAACACTTTGTAGTAATGCTTTGGAATCTTGAGTAGATAAATAATATAAGATTACTATCGTATAGCAAACCAAATAGTCTATATTTAAGCCAATCTACAAATTAATGAATTATTATTTTTAAGGAATAATTTAGGCCTAGCATTTAACAAATTATTTTGTTATTAGTATACCAAAATTTAAAACAAGGTTTAAAAAACCTGCGTTAGGCCTATTTAAAAAATGCATAACAAATTAATTTAGGCCAATTACTAATTTAAAAAATATATATTTTATACCTAGCTAGAATTTAACAAGATATTTTGTTATTAGTATACCAACATTTAAAACAGGGTTGAAAAAATCTGGGTTAGACCTATTTAAAAAAAATGCCCTACCGAGTTTGGTTGTATTGGGATTTATTGATCTTATTTGAGTTTAATTTTATTTTACATGTATGCTAAATAAGTTAACAAATCAAGTAAAATAATTTAATAATTATTTGGGATCAACTAAAATATATTTTAATGTATTAAGTAACTAAGAAATAGGAGACACACTAATCACTAACTTTTTTTTATGATGTCTATATAAAACAATTTTTTTAAATAGGTAAACTAATTATGATAAATTGCGTTTTCTAAAAATTGTACCAAAAAAGTGGCTGAAAATGTAAGTTTATCCTTTTTTTTGACCCTACATAGACTCACAAACTTTTCACTTTTTAATTCAGACATGTGGCCCAATCTTTAAGTTAAAAATCTAACCGAGCTTTGGAAAAAAGTAACGGCTCTAAAATATAATATTCAAGGAGGAAAAAAAATGCTTTACCGACGTGTGTTGAGACATATTTTTTTTCCGGCAATTTTACAGGATCATGTAACTTGTAGAAATTATAACAGATAGCGCTAGCAAACAGTTTAGACCAGGCGACAGACGGATAAGTTTCTTGACGGTTGCTACCCCCTGGGAGTGTATGTGAGCATAGTTTGTGGCGAGTAGGGCGGGTTGACTATGCCCTCATTATAAAGGCTTCAACGGGCGGGTTTCTTGATGGTTGCTACCCCCTGGGAGTGTATGTGAACATAGTTTGTGCCGAGTACTGCGTTTTGCCTAACCCCTCATTATGCATGCTTCAAAAAAAAACAACAACGCTCAATTCATTATGAGAAGATAATACCCTAAACTGATTAAATATATATTTTCCCAGGTCGAAAATAAAATCTGCGGCTCTTTGTGCAATAAATCTTCACATTAATTACTGATGTACGTAGTTGAACAAATTCAGCCGTAAACTATCTTAAGACGTAAGCGCTGTTGATAAAATGACTTGTTTTAATTACAGAAATAAATTTCACTTAGGGTTGCCTTGGCAATCAATTATGTGACATATTATATTAATAATAAATGTATTAAAGAGATAAGTTTGAGGTTCAAATCTTACCAGGGTAAAATAGACGTGTTTTTTTTCACTCTCACTTCATACAAATGCTGACTCTGTAAGTTTTAGATAGAGCAATTATGCTTAGAGAAAAATTTAACATATATTAATACCGAAAATATTAAAGAGATGAGTTCGATGTTCAAATCTCACCAGGGTGTTTTTTTTCACATTCCCTCCACACAAATGCTGCCTCTGTGGGTTTGAGCTAAAGCAATTATGTTTGTGACAATTCTTACTTTGACATGTATTATAGTTGAAATGGAGGCTGGAAATGGAGGGATGACCACAACAACCCCACCGCCAGTTATGGGGCCACTCCAAACCAACGTAGCCGCACCATCCCAGCGCCAGGGAGACGGGGTTCGAGCCCCGGTGCCCACGTCTGGCGTTACATCTTCACCCCTGCCTCTACGCCAGGGAGAGGGGGTTCGAGACCCGGCAGCGAGGGAGATGAGGCCCATCGAGCCAACAATAGCAGGACCTTCATCAGTCAGCCAACAGGGAATTAGTGGCCCGGTGAATCAGGTAGGTGGGGCATTGCAAAATGGCGTCCCTCTTCGTATCGTTCAAGAGAGGATTAAACAATTGAGGCGTTTCTTTTATACTGGTAAAGAAATTACCGTACATCTTGGCGCACCAGCAAGCGATCGTGACGCAATAAGCTGGCCTGAAGAACAAATTACTAATTTGCTCCATCGGTTGCAGGACCATGGCGTTAGTGCCGATGACCACGTAGGCTTACTTTTGAGTAGCACTGACTCAACGTTAAGCCCTGTGTATGTCTCATTTAGACGAGCAGACCAGCTAGACGCTAGAGCAGTGCTTGATAACGTAAGTCGCGTGCTGCAGAGTAATAGTTTGTTTTTGAGTACTGCACCACTGTACGTTAAACTCTCCCACTTTAAGGAGCCTCGCGGGAGGGGTAATCATAAATGTGATAAACTCTCTCCCGCTAGCACATATAGCCGCAAAAACAAAGGGATCATTACGATTCAAAATGGAGACAGTATTTGCCTTGCCCGTGCATTGGTTGTCGCCAAAGCTATATGTGACAATAAAAGAGAGCCAGGATGTATGGACGTGAACACCTTTAGACAAATCAAATGGGGTCGTAATATTCAAAAACTCAAAGCAGAAGAACTATGCCGTGATGCCCGTGTGAATCTTTTGAAAGGTGGTGGGCTCACTGAGCTGAAACAATTTCAAGCATACCTTTCCGAATACAAAATCACCGTGTTCAGGGAACGTCGGGGGAGACAGGTCTTGTATGAGGGGCCTACTCCCTCCGAACATTCCTTTATGGGGCACCTTGATTTGTATTTTCACGACGATAATCAAAACCATTTTGATGTCATAACATCCTTGAAAGCCGCATTTAAGTGTGGGTACTTTTGCCGTGAGTGCCGTGTGTCGTTCAACACAAAGAACGAGCACAAATGTGCATCCGTGTGCAAAAAGTGCTACGCTAAAGTGGTTTGTAGCGGAGGCCGATCTGTGGTCTGTAAAGACTGCGGGCGTTGGTTCACAAATCAGACGTGTTTTGATAACCATAAACGTCCCGGTTTTTTCAGAGGTCACAGGTCGGTCTGTGATGTAAAAAAGGTTTGCGAGGTATGCGGGCAATTTTTCAGTTTAGAAAAATCAAATTATTCACATAGGTGTTATGAGACTTTTTGTAGAGTATGCGAGACCCATCGCCCTTTTGGTCATTTCTGCTATATGAAGCAGGCCCCGTCAAAGCCGTCACTGGAAAAGAGCAATTTCATGTTTGTGTTCTATGATTTTGAATGCAGACAAGAAACGCTTCTTCAAGGTGCGGCAGGCACGTACTTGCACGAACCTAACCTATGTGTCGTGCAAACGTGTTGTAAGGCTTGTGTTCATATAAATGCAAATGACCATCATTGCACCGACTGTGGGGGCGATAGGACTCGCATATTCAAGGGTGATACCACAATGGCCCAATTTTTTAAATTTATAGAACAAATTAAAGCTTCAAAATTTAAGGATATCACCCTCCTCGGTCATAACGATAAATCCTATGATGGTAATTTTATTTTAAGAGACATGATGGAGGTAAAAAAATTGACTCCAGAACTTATAATGAAAGATGGGAAAATCATGTCCATGCGTTACGACCCGCTCCACTTTATTGACTCACTTAACTTTCTCCCGATGTCGCAGTCCAAATTGCCCAAAACTTTCGGCTTGGACGAGTCCTTGGCCAAGGGACATTTCCCCCATTTTTTCAATAAAAAAGAAAACGCGGGGTATAGGGGTCCCTTGCCGCCAAAGGAGGACTACGGCATCGGCGAGATGTCAGTTGAGGGAAAGGAGCACTTTGAGAAGTGGTATGACGCTTTGGTCAAAGAAAATTATGTCTTTGATTTTAAACGCGAGTTGGAACTGTATTGTGTGAAGAATGTAGAGATCCTACGGAAGGCCTGCCTGAAGTTTAGAGACATGCTCATGGAGAAAGCAAAGGTGGATCCTTTCAGAGAGGCGTGTACGATAGCTGGAGCGGCCATGTTGGTTTACAGCCGAAGTCATCTTAAGGAGAATACTATCGGTATTATCCCTAACGGTGGCTAACGGTGCGCAGACCAACAGTCGCACGTCGCTGTACAATGGCTCTGCTGGGAGGCCCATCAACGCGGTGTCTCTAATCTTCATGCGGGTAACGGCCGTGAGGAATATGTGTTAGGGCGACGTGTAGACGGTGTTGTTAAAGCTGGAGATACCACCACCGTCTTCCAGTTTTGGGGCTATTATTGGCACGGGTGTCCTCTCTGTTACCCTGACAGGACCACCCCGTAAAAAATAGCCCCCACGAGACCATGGAGACGCGTTATGAAGCGACCATGGCTTGTTTGGAAAAGTTTAAGAATGCCGGCTACACGGTCGTAGAGATGTGGGAGTGCATGTTTAATGCGATGAAACGCACAGACAAGGACTTGCAGCAATTTGTACTCCGGCACGAGGTGTATACCAAGGAAACTCTCAGTCCCAGGGATGCATTCTTTGGCGGGCGTACAAATTGTATCAAGCTCTTCCACGAAACAGACCTTTCTTGTGGGGAGAAGATGTGTGTTCATTGTATCCATACGTTTGCAAGTACAAAAAATACCCAGTCGGCCACCCCAAAATTCACTTGGAACCAAATTGTCCGTCTATAGATCAAGTAGAAGGCATAGCCAAAGTTACAGTGACGCCTCCGCGAGATTTACTCCTGCCCGTATTGCCTACCAGGATGCACGACAAGCTAATGTTCATCTTGTGCAGGAAATGCGGAGAGGAGAAAAACCAAGGCGCGTGTCAGCACAACGACAAAAAAGATCGATGGTTGACAGGCGTCTGGGTGATTGACGAGATCCGGAAAGCCGTTGAGAAAGGCTACACCGTTGAAGCAGTGCACGAAGTGTTGGAGTACAATGATCTGTTTATGACCGTCAGACACGTTCTGGAGGGTTGTTTCACGGGTACATTGATACTTTTTTGAAAATTAAACCAGAAGCCAGCGGATGGACAGAGTGGTGTACCTCAAATGAGGAAAAGTTAGTTTACATTCAAAATTATGAGGAAAGGGAAGGGGTAAAACTAGATTTCGGCTCTGTTTGTAAAAACCCTGGTCTCCGCACTCTGGCTAAACTTTTTTTAAATTCACTATGGGGAAAGTTTGGGCAAAGACCCGATTTACCACACGTAGCCGTTGTCAACGACTATCAGGGCGTCCACAAGTACCTGACGGATCCGTACATCACCGTGGACAGCGTCATTGATGTAAATGATGAGGTTATGTTCCTCAATTACAAGGATGCGCGTGACGCGTTGCGCCCTAACCCTAACACGAGTGTGGCGGTGGCGTGCTACACGACTGCTATGGCTAGGTTGCACTTATACAGCATCCTTGAACAATTGGGGGACCGCGTTTTGTATCATGATACAGATAGCGTTCTATTCACCGAACGCCCCGGCGATTGGAGTCCACCGACCGGAGACTTTTTAGGTGACCTCACCGATGAACTTCAGGATTACGGTCCGGGAAGCTACATTAGTGCCTTTGTATCTGGCGGTCCCAAAAATTACGCTTACCGAGTTTGTGTTGGCGGCGATCCTGCCAAAACAAAAACGGTGTGCAAGGTTTGCGGGATCACCATAAACTATGGCAACCGAAACGATGTTAATTTTGAAGTTTTGAAAGCGATGGTCACCGAACAGTCTGCGGAAAGATACATACAGATACCGCACAAAATTGTAAGAAAAGGTTTTGCGACTGTATGTACCGTTTCGCAGACTAAAGTCTACCGGCCCGTGTACACCAAACGCCGGATAACAGATGATTTTAATACGTTGCCGTTTGGGTATCAGAGTCCTTGTATACGCGCTCGCCACGAATAAAAGGTGATCATTTAGACGGGCTGAATAATCATCTTTTTTTTCTTTCACTCTAGACAGTTCCACTGACATACCATTTTTCAAAGATTTGAGATTTTTTTAAATATATTTTTCTGCATGAAAACAAGCATATTTTTTTATATTTTTTATGCACCCGGGTTAATTTTTTTATATTTTTTTATTTGCCAGTACAGTCCTCTGCCTACCTGATTTTTTTCTAGTCAATTAGTTCTTTTATATATTTTAATTCTAGCCAAATGTTTGTATATATGTATTTATTTTAAATCTAATACATTGTTTGTATATATTTTTTTTACTGATAAACTGATGTATATATTTTTATTTTAAATCTAATACATTGTTTGTATATATTTTTTTTCAGTCAAATATGATAGATTGATTGTATATATTTTTATTTTAAATCTATTCACATATATAGTTATTTTCTTTTAGTACCGAGGCCACTATTCCCCTTATATTGTAAATATTCACAGTATACTTTTCACTGTGTGTAAACAAAACCAGCTATGTTTATACTAACAATTATATATTGTAAATATTCACAGTATACTTTACACTGTGTGTATACTTTTTTCCTGGTTGTAAATAAATATTGTAAAAATTGCTATGTTTGTGTTTTAACGTCTACACCCGCACCTCCCTCCTATCCTATAAATACAAGCTCATATAGCTTATAAGCTCAGTCTCAAACATTATGGACAAGTTTAAACATCCATTTTCGGCCATCATAAGCGGCCCGTCCGGCTGTGGAAAGTCACATTTTGTAGCAGACTTTATCCGTCACTTGGACACAATGTGTGACGTTAAATTTGATAAAATCACATGGTATTATGCTTTATGGCAACCGGGATTCGAACAAGACGGGACAAGTCCCCGCGTCATATTCTGTAAGGGTTTGCCGGAAATGGATGACAACTGTAACGACTCTCCGCAGCTGATTATCCTGGTTGACATGATGCGTGAAGCCAACGAAGTGGTCGTCAATCTTTTCACCAAAGGATGCCACCATCAAAATATTAGCGTCATGTACCTTACACAAAATATATTCCATCAGGGCAAGGGCCAAAGAGACATTTCCTTAAACGCACATTATATCGTGCTTTTTAAAAATCCCAGGGATAAAGCTCAGATTCAACAATTTGCACGACAAGTCTGTCCTGAAAATCCCCGTGTTTTACAAGAGGCTTACGCTGATGCTACAAGTACGCCTCACGGCTATATATTGCTAGATTTCAAACAAGGTACACCAGAATGGTTCAGATATAGAACCCGCACAAATGTCGGCTGCTGCGTGTATCTACCGCGCAAAAGCTATAAAAACAACGAAACTTCCCGCTTACAGATCATTTCATAACCATGAGTCCCAAAGTGCTGAAGCAGGCACCTCTTCTACGTGCGATGTATCGCACTTTTTTCACGTTAAAAGCCTTACCTAGAAATTAAGGTAGGCATACATCAATAAATTCTTACATATTTACTATCACGGGTGGGATATGGGTGGCGATAATTATTTACTAGTAAATTGTTAGCACCCCTTTGCTATTAAATCTGCCCTTGAACTTATGAACACATTTTTGCTCACTACAGTGTAATTTATGGGATTAGGAAAATGGATATTGAGGGTTAAGGTCTTCTAATACAGACCACCCAATTGGAGCCAACCTTTGGGCTGAATAAAGATACACTTCTGTTTTATAAAATAACAAATATATAAACGCAAATAACCGATTAGTTGGTAAAATAATCACATTCCATGTGTTTAACTATCATACAATTCTAGTCCAGTTTGTCGATGATGGGGAAGTTTGGGCATAACTCTCAGCCGAATCTATAAAGGGTGTTTATTCCTAAATTGTTTCGAACTTTTAATCGGTGTTTATATGGATACATCCACATTCAATTCAAACTCATTTACCGTGATTCACGAGAATATTTATATGCGTATAGCCCAGACGGGTAGTAAGACGCGGTGCTAATAATAATAATAGGTTAAGTGGTTCCATATATATATATATCTGGCCGACACTTCATAGGGACTCACACAAAAACACGCGATTATAATTACTATACTAAAATATGCTTTTATAAATACTCTACAGAATAATAAAAATTACATCACAGTAATTATGTGGTTCAATAAATGTATACAAACAATCGGATGGTTCTTTACCGTGACTCACACCCAAACACCTGATTTACACACATAATGCTAAAACCTGTCTGAATATTGGGTCAGTACAAAATTAAAAACAGCACTACAATCGGTTAAGTAGTTCTAGAGTTCCTAAGTTAAAGATATAAATCAATCTGGCCGTTTCTTTCACGGAAACTCAAACCCTGACTATGTATGCTAAATCCTCCTTAGCTGACATCCGAGTGAATATAAATAAATGCACCACAATCGATTATGCAGTTCCATGTATCTTTGCCAACAACCATACATTTTTTAAAACAGTACAGACCTACAATATTTTTTTACTTAAAGATATCTACATTCCAAACATTAAAAAAAGCATTGATATCATGTAAATTGTTTTTACGCTCGTAAACCAAATACAATACTTCTTCTTGCTTTTTAATTATTTAATTCTCCTTTCTCTTATATTTATTAATACTTGCCTATGACATGGTCAGTTTCATTATTTGGATTTCCATAATTGTTTTAGTAAGAAAACATATTTGAAAAATATAGTTAAACATGAAATTTATTAGAAAATGTTCATCAACGTAAATCTTACTAAACTACAATTTATCTCAATCAAAGGATTTATCAAAACTGTTATCCAATAGTTATATTGTGGCCGTTATGGTAACATTAAATAAAGTATGGAATCGAACTATGGTCCCACAAAGTTATAGAGTCATAATAACGTTTAAGCAACAAATAAATTCACTTTAATAACTAAAATATAACCAATGGATAATATGTTATCAAATCTCTCTTTTTTTTGTCTACCTGGAAATAATATTAAACATTTTAAATCAGGATCGGGACCCTTAAATTATATAGATTTTAACTCAGCGTCTTAAAAGTAAATTAAAAATCTTTTAGATTTAATTTGTTATTTGAACTACATGTGTGGAATATAATAATTAATCATTAATAAATTCATGATTATCTATTCACAGTAATTAAGATTCTGAAAAGGTGGAGACCTGTTTTATATTACCATGTAAAACCAATAAATATGGGTATTACTGCTGTGAAAATAATGTGTGGCATGGTTAAATATTTAACATCTAAAAAAAAGCCAGCCCATATATTAATGAGACCAAACATAATTAATTAACTAAGTATGTAACGAATAATTGATTTTATTAAGAAGGGAACAAAAAAAGTAAAATTAATTTAATAGATCAAACCATTTGAACATCGCAAAAAGACATAACCCCTCCCTCATCACTTCTTCCCTACAGGTAAGAAATATTTTTAGGACTTGAGGCTTTCTCTAAATCCGACCTCGGGCGTAGCCTAGGCAAACTATTCAGCAGTCATGTGAGGAGGTCTAGCAGGGTACCCGTCATTTGGCCTAAAGTGTAGGCTAAACGCCTTTAGGCCAAATGCCTTTTAGGCCAAATGCCTTTTAGGCCAAATGCATTTAGACCAAATGACTTTAGGCCAAACGCCTTTTAGGCCAAATGCCTTTTAGGCCAAACGACTTTTTGTAAAGTTAATTTTTAGACCATATATTAAAATATGTTTTGCTGTCTCCGGTAACATTCGTTAAGATTTGTAGTGATGCTAATAGATGGCGAGGTGTGTAGTGTTTAGTTAAATAGTATATACTACCGTTTCAAAATATATAAGTCTTTTCTAAATTTACTACTTCCCAAGGTATAGCAGCACGTCCATTAACCTGTAGTACCACTTTTGTATGTTGAACTTTTTACATTGCCAAGGTTTTGTTCTAATTTTTGACAAGCCATCTTGTTAATGTGGGGAGTGCCAGGCCACCACCGTGGTTCGGATTCCACGTTAAACTGTAGGTCCTTCATTTCATCTCACAATCACCCTACCATTACACATTAGCGTAAGTGCGTATAACCCGAACGGTTAGTAAGACGTGGTGCTAATAATAATAATTTTTGTACCGTTTTGTACCAGAAATAAAAAGTTTTGTACCCGTACCGTTTTTTATTAATTAGCACACACATGTGGTCACACCATTTTAATATTTTTTTTTATTTTGAATTTTTAATATATTTTTTTAAGTGCCAAAGTATATTTTATCATTCTTTCTAAGTATATTTGTTTATTAATTTTGCTAAATGAATTAATTAATCATTCATTTTTTTATAATTATATTAACTTACTCGAGTTTGCCCACGGCTTCGCTCACATTTAAGTTGGGTAAATTATCTTATTTTTAGCAAATCATCTAAACCAGGTTTTCTCAAACTCTATACTCTTGAGCCTTATATGAATATAAAATTAATTGTTAAGACTCTTATTCTTAGAATAAAATAACTTTTTTACGTTAAAATACAAAAATGAGACATTTATTATTTAATTTATTTAATTATTTTCTGATAAGAGCTTTGTAGAAGTTTATAAAAATAGTAAGGTTTTGTAAGATATTAATTAATTTTATTGCTTCATAGGCCAAACAGAATATTAATTTTTTAGTCAATCATAATTTAGGCAAGTCGAAAGAAGTGAGAAATTGGTTCACACCTCATCTGAAATCCCTTCGCGCCTCGCAGTTTGAGAAACCCTGATCTAAACTACCAAAAATACAATTTCAGACACGTATGAGGCTAGAACTTTGTATGTTGATGAAGCCACAAATTAACTACTACCTATAAGAAGTAAAATCTATTTTATAAATATATATATAATCTATTTTATATATATATGTAGTCTTTGCATCAATATTTGCTCGCTTACGCAGAGACATTGTTGAAATAAACACCAAAAGAAATAGTTTAAATTTACTAACTAAACATGAATTAATTTGAAAGAATCACTCTAGTACTAAGCACCTCAGCTTATCAAATAAATTGTTCTGTTAGTAATTGTTTCTATTGGTTTTTGAAAATTTTCCCTTCTCCTCCCCAATCATAATTTCTCTAACTCCCATTTAAACACATAGTTTTAAGAATACTTTCTTTATCTATAGTTGTTCTTCTACCTGCCAGCCAAATTTCGATTTTAAACTATAGATAAAAGGTTTTTTATAACTCCCCCCGCCCCTCCCTTGATTTCATGGAGTTACATTTTAAAATGCTCAGACTTATTAGTTATTTGGAGTGGTGCATTTACGGGCATGCCAAAATTCAATTTTTTAACGACACTGCACTGAGATGTAGTAGTTTCTATTAATTTTGTAGATTTTGGATTCCTTATTCCCAACCCACTTTGAGAAATTTAGAGTCTAACGTTATTTTGGCTATCTGGGATTTGATTTATCTTTATTTATCTGTCAAAATTTTATTTTTTTCCTAATCTCAAAAAGTTTTTTTTCTCTATTATACTCCATCACCACTATTTCTCAGAATGCAATTTTAAATAATAATAATAATAATAATTATTATTATTATTATTATTATTTATTATTAGTAAATGTCTATTTGTATTGTTTCCCGTACCTAATTAATACATTTAAATTCTTTACAATACAGAGAAGTAATTAAATATATTAGTTTTTGAAAATGTTGACCTCCAAGCTCCCCTTCCTCCTGCAATTACTCAACTCACTGATAAATTTCAAATTTTAAGGTTTATTTGGTCATCTTGATGGGTCCTTCCTTATACTAAGGCTACTAGAGTTGTAGGGAAGGCTCGTTCACTTTACCGGCCAGCATTCAGCTCTACCCTAACACGCAGCGCTGCTGTAACGTCTGCTCGTGAACTAGCCAAGCTTGCTTCTGTTCGGATCATGTGACTGTGTAGTGCAGCACTTTTTTAAAATTATTATTCAGCACCACGTCTTACTACCCGTTCGGGTTATACGCCTAAGTACTAATTACGCTAATGGATTAGGAATTGGGAAGGTTGAATTAGTGGAAGTGAACCCGCATTTGCGTGGAGGGAGAGTGGAAAACCATTGAGGAAAAACCACCCCAAGTTCACCCGACCGAGATTCAAACCTCGATCTCCCCATCCTCAGCAGTTGAGCTCAACACGACTAGCGCGTTAGCTATCTACGCCACCGAGGTGGGTGCGCTCGTTACTAACTTCTTATTTATGTCAAGTATGCTTCCAAAGTCAATGTGAATAGTAAATGTTTGTATGTTTATTGTAAGCTTTCTTATTATTTATGCGTGAAGGGTTACGAAAAGTGTCATACCGATACTAAGAAAATGCCGGGTAAGCGTTGTATCGTTGCCGTATGCAATAAAAGTAATCTAAGAGATATGGTGTTATACACCATGACTTCCCTAAAGATTCTGATGTCAGATGAAGATGTATTCCCTTCTGAACGAGATGGAAAATCATGATTCATATTTTATTTGCTCAGAACATTTTTTCACCTAATGAATATGAACAAGACCTTCAGCCCTAACTGCTGTAATTTCCTTAAAAAAGCAAATTAAAACCGCCCTTATTTGTGATGTCTCCGAAAATGTTATCCAAGGGGAAAACATATCACCCGTGAATCTAGGCATTGTATTAGATTTACGAAACAAATAGTAAGTGATTTCATGGCGGGTAAACATGTCACCCCAAATAGTTTTACTTTATGGAAAAGTCCCTTCTATAGTGAATTTAATTATTTGTTTAAATAGTTTACTTAACTGCAAGATTTCACATATGCATTTTATAACCTTATTATCCAAATCGATCTTGCTTCATTAATGTGGACAGTAGTCTGGAAGAGAAATCTCCCCATGCAAGGTGGATATAGTTTTATGATATCCGTGCCACTTAAAACATACTTTAGAAACATTATTTCTAAATTTAATAAATCACGTGGCTGTTTGACACACATAAATATGTTTTGTACAAGAACATAGTTTATTGTAGTACATGAACAAATGTATATAGTACGCAAGTTAATGAAAGAATTAAGGTATTTGGTGACGTGTTACCTTAAATTATGTGTTAACTTTTCAATATAAATTTAATAACCCTCTTGTAAGTAGGCCTATTCATAAACCAATTTGTAGTATAGTGAAAGTCTTGAATTTATATTAATGTTCAAATGAGTGTGTCAAACTATATATTTAAAGGGTAATATTAGATTCAGCTATATTTATGTTATATAAGTTGGTAATAATATATGCCCCCTCAAAGTTAGTGATAATATGTGTGTCCTCCACCTATATCCCCCACCGGCCCCCCCTCAGTTGGAAATAAAGTTGTCCTCTAAGATTGAAGTTCAAATCCCAGCCGGGTGTAATAATAGTATTTTTCCCTAAAATGGTACCCCACTCTCAATATACGCAAATGTAGGTACATTCAATCTAAAATGTAACATTCCTCATTCCTGGTTCATTAGGGTAAATTGATGTATGTGTACAACTCAAACGGGTAGTAAGTCACAATGGAAAAAAACCTATTGTGATGACTATCAAGAGTATCGGCGAAGCTTTATTAGTGTTGGGCGAGGTAGTTTGTAAAAACACTATTTTTAAGGAGTTTTTAGATGATTGACTCCAAGCCAGTGGAAAATATTTGAAAATGGAATGCCACTAAAAGCTATTTGGGGTCTCCCTTAAGCATTTAGAAATAATAATAGATTGTTTTAGAATCTTTTTGAAGTTTGATGCAAACCATCTTTCAGCTTCAAATTCAAGTATATCAAGGGATTTTAAAACAAAAGGGAAAAAAGGCACATTTGATGGGGGGGAAAAAAATTTTGGAATACCCCCCTAAACCCTTCCCTTTCCCTTCACGCTCAAGATGACACTCGATAAAAACATGACAGAACACCTTAATTAGTTATTTCCCCAGAATCTGACAAACAACTTAAATCAAAAAATACAACACCGCCCCCGACAGTTAATTTTATCATTGTAAAGGGGAAAAGCCGTAAACCCAAATATCGTTTTTCGGACTTTCCCGGGGGAATCAAACCCGGGGGGCTTTTAGCTCATATAAAAAACCCCCCAAATAATAAAGTTGGGTGTTTTAAACAATTTAGTAGGGTTTTTTGTTTTTAGAAAAAAAATTTTCATATTACGTGATAAAAAAAATTAACCTCTGTCACAAATAAAAAACGGCGGGGTATTAAACGTTTAAAATACCTGGTTCTAATCTCGCATCAAAAAATAATTTTTTGGGGGCGCGGGGTCGGGGGGTTGTGTTTTTCTTTTTATTTTTATGTTTTTAAATTATAAAAACTTGTGAATTTAAATGATTTTTGAATATCTAATATATGTAAAAATTTTTATGAAATTCGGCCTTTCTTTTTTTTGGGGACAAAGGTCCTTCGTCAAAATTGAAAACCCCTGGCAAAATTATGTTAAGCTTTTAAAAAACCCTCGGGTAGCTTTGTCAGTTCGAATACTTTAGTTTTTAATTTTTAAACCCGAAATTGGGGGGGTGCGAGTAAAAGTCCTAAAAAACGGGCCCGGGTGTAATAACCCATATCTTGTTTTAAAAGATTAAAACTAAAAAAAATTTAATTACCCGAATGGGGGCTATATTTATACTTTTTTTGTATCAATGTATGGGGGCACTTGGTTGGTTTTTTCAAATGAAATTAAGTGGACTTTTTAAAATTTGTGTTTTGAAATAAAGTCTTAAACCCGTTTAAAAAAGGAACCCCTGATACGTTTATTTCTGTGTCTAAGTTTTAGTTAAAAAGTAAAAATTTATTTTGTATTGAAATTTTTAGGGGTTTTTGGGGGGAAAGGGGCCCCCCCTTCCCCAAAATCTCTTTTAGAGTGCGACGGAGAAAGAGAAAGAGAAGATTAGCCTGTTTTCCACGTAACCAAAATTGGCCCGCCACATTGCTGAAAAAAAAACTTTTTTGTCTAACGTTTTTTGCTCTATTTGTGCTCAAATTGCCCGAAACATGAACATTTTTGCTGTGAAACTGGCCAATTTTGAAAAAATTTAATGTGGGGGGCCAACTTTGAGCTCAACTAGCCACCACTATTAAAAACCAACATTACAAAAATTTTTTAATCAATCCATTGTGCCCAATTTTTGCCATATTGCCCAAAATGAACATTTGGCTTTAAAATTATAAAATCTAAAAAAACAATAATTGTGGGGGGGGCTAACTTAGTCTTTCCTTATACCATAACCCGAGAAAAAATTGAATTCAAGCTGGCCCCCACATTTTTAAATATCAATTAAAAAAATTCTGTTTTCACCATCGTTTTTTTTTTTTTTTGTGCTCATAGGCCCAAATTTTAGTATTTTCGCTCTATAAATAGAAAATCTAGAAAAAAGTTAATGTGGGGGCAGCTTAGCTCAGTTGGATCGCCCTTTATTAAATGTATCTAAAAGGCCCAGATTCACACCCTAACTTAATTTTTGGGGACAAATAGGCAAACTAAGAAAAAAACGAATGTGAAAACGAATTTTTTACATTGATATTTTAAAAAAATTGGCTGGGCCCCTTGAACTATATTTTTCTACAGTTTTTAAAATAGGAAGGTTTAATTAGCCCCCACATTTAAAGCCTCTGATTTTCTAATTTTAAAAAGCCAAATGATCATTTCGGCACAATGGCACAAATGGAACACAAGGATTGACTTAAATAATTTTTTTTATGTTGTGTTTTTCAAAAGTGGGGGCTAGCTTTAGCTCAAGTTGGCCCCCCAATTTAAAAATTTTCTAAAATGGCCAGTTTTTAAAAGCACAAAAGTTCATGTTCGGGGACAAAGGCATAAAAAGCACAAAAGATTAACAAAAAAAAATTTTTTTTCGGCAAGTGGGGGGCCAACTTGGTCACGCCTATTTGCCTCTAGGGAAAAGAGTGTCACTTTTGAATGGGGGGAACACAAGCGACCCAGCGGTGAATATTTTTTAAACCAACCCAAAAACCGTCAGATTTATCCCCCTGGGCCCCTGCTGCAGCCATTGGCAAATTTTGAGGGCCCCCTTGCTTACATCGTAGTTTTTCTTGCCCTAGGAAGTTTACCTTAAAAGGGTTCACATTTGTATTTTTACGTTTTTAAAAAACTTAAAAAAAAGACCAAAGACAATTCCATAAAATTTTTTGTATTTTTTTCACAAGTTTGAAATAATTTCCCAGAATGCTTTGCAATTACTAGGGGGGAAATTAGTTAATTTTTTAAACAAGACCTATTGTTTAAAAGCCCATGTTTTTAATAATATCACCGTAATAAAAATAGTTACACTGTTTGAAAAAAAAATTAAAAAATTTTTTAAAAATATTTAAAAAAAATTTTAACAATAATAATAGAGTTAAGGGTCTAGTCAAAACATAATTTAAATTTTTTTATAATATATAAGACCATTGTAATTTTACGGCAAAATTTTTTTTTAAAGCGTCACTATTTTTTATAATTTAAATTTTTAATACAATAATAAAAAAAATAGTTTAAATTCTCTTTGCCTAAACGAAAAAGGGGGTCACTTCAGACAAATTTTAAATTGGGTGGTTGAATAATTGGGTTTCCACTTAATTTGCCTTTTGAAAAGTTTCAAAAGCCCCCTAATTTTTAAAGTCCCCTAAATTTTACCGAGCGTAAACGATGTGAAAAGGATTTTCTTATTGTTTTTCGTTAACTTTTTACCGTGAATATATTAACAAGGAAATAATATCGAAATCTATATATAAAAAAGGTGAAATGTTTTTTGAACTACTGTCTAGTTGTATGTAGGTAGCAAAGTTTTTTGAAATATTGTAACTACCTTGCACAGTTGGCTACTTATTCAGATGAAACAACAACAGTACCTCTTACTTTCCAAGATAACCGAAGGTTTTAAAAATTTCTTTTAGGCCCAAAAGACTTTTGGCCAACTGCCTTTTACCAAATCCTTTTTTGGCCAACTGCCTTTAGGGCCAAATGCCTTTTGGGGCCAAAAACCTTTTAGGCCAAAGCCTTTTTAGGCCCAAAAGCCTTTAGGCCAAAAGCCTTTTGGGGCCCAAACGCCTTTACCAAAGCCCTTTTTGGCCAAATGACTTTTTGGTTCATTTTAGCCAAATGCCTTTAGGGCCAAAACCTTTTAGGCCCCAAATGCCCGTCCCCCCCCAGCATACCGCGTGGGGTTAGGAGAGAGTTCTACCTTACAAATGACGGGGTGTACATATAAATGGGGAAAAAAATTTTTTTAACAAAAAATAAATTTATTAAAAAACAGGAAATAAGAATTAGATTTACAAAATGTTACAAGATTATAAGTTTGAAGCGTGTTGCAAATAAATTAGACTTTTGTGAAATGATTTCCTTGCTGACTAAAAGGGCTGAGATGGAGCCACTCAAGTAGGTGTTTTCAAAGGGAGAAAACAATTGAGTAGTTATTAACAAAGGAAACGAACAAAATATACATGTACATTTTAATCATTTAGTTTGACGGGTTTAAACAATATTTTTAAAAAAACATTTTGGATAATGAAAAACAAAGAAAGATCTGTAATAACAGGGTAAGGGGCAGAAAAAGGGTTTCGATAAACAGGTACTAGGGCGGGTTTTTTTTCCCTATCGGTATCCCAAGCATTAAATATACAAAAAAATTTAAATTGCAATTACGCTGAGACAACCAAAAAAAAACAGGGCCTAAAAAAGGCAAGAAAAAGGGGTATTCTTTGCGCGACCCATTTACACAAGTGGATTCAAGGGGTTGCCACCCAAGCTAATATTGAGGGAAAACGGACACTTTACCAACCAAAAAAAAGATCCATTTAAACCCCCTGTATTTTAAAAAAAAGACAGACAGCCGGTTTTACCTACAAAATTTAAACAAAGCACTACTCTGGGGTCTGTGAGGGATTGATCAAATAAATAAATGGAACTTTTGGAGAAAGCAAGTCTATGACTAAGACATTTCTACATTCGAAGCCAAAGGCTCCAAATGTAAGACTGTATCATAAAAGGGTACAAAGAAAAATAGTCGCAGGGCTGATTACGAATCTAATACAGTCATAAGAGACTTGTCCTTCAGCTGGAGTACACAAAATTTTTTCAATAAAAAAAAACCCTTTTAATGTTAAGTCAACAAGACTTGAAATGGATTAACTGTCGACTCGACTAATATATAACTATCAAAACAAATTAAAGTCATCTCCGACTATAGATACTAAACATACGGGATATAAAACATGTCTAAGTAACATTCCCTAGTTTTACAACAAAATTATACTCTAGGTCATAAGGACTTAACGATGTTGCCAGGATACATAAGTATTTGAAGTATATTCTCCTGGCCAGCGCGGGGGGGATCTGATGGCCAATACTTCATGTTGCCGTTTCCTTAATTGATTTACGTTGTAGAAGTTCCTCCTTCGACGCTAGGTTGTAGTAGAATGGGTGTAATATGAACCTGAGAAGCAGCCTTTATACTCTACAATCGATTTGAACGGAACAAAACAAAAAGGGGGATAAACTCAGAAAAAACAGAAAAGGAGAGAGATGGACGAAGGGGGGGGGAAAGGCAAAAAGACGCAGGAAGAGCCGCTAGCGGGGAAGGGGGAAACATGGTTCCCTTGGACGCCGCTAGTCTTCTCTGACGGAAAGTGGGTCACTGGGTCGATTTCAATCTACACTTCTTTCTTCGTCAGGTTACTAATGATAAGCACATGTGTTGCAGTAGGCCGCCTTCATGTGGTGAACAAACCCAAGAACATCTTGAAATGGTGAGAAGATACTAAAGCATCTTCTATTTAAATATATCTTTTGTTTTATAATCTTTAGGCTCAGCTATATTTTTATGAAAATTTGTGATATAGACGTCCTTCTACTATATTTTCTTGTGGGCAGCATTGCAATCTATTTAAATTTATCCGACATCACCCAATGGCAAAGGTATACGTTAAGGTATTTATTCATAAATATGATCATGTTAATCCTCTCTTTGATATCTGCTACAGTATTTATAAAAAGGGAATATTTTTTGAGTGACCACGTGTTTCAATTTAGGGAGCACTGATTGTATCTGGCTGCATCTAGTTTGGGAAAAATAAACTTTGGGTAGATTAATTTTTAAATAGTTAATAATTACTTTTTTCTTTTCTACTGTCGTAAATTATCAAAATATTGGTATTTAATTATAGTGGGCCAATCTGGCTGATTGACATGCTACATAGGCTTTAAAGGTTATGGTTTAGATGTATACACTTTTATGTTCTTCTAGTAAATCTTTTTTTTTTGTTACATATTAAATTTTTCCTGGTAAATAAGGTGTATTAATTTTATTTTGATTAAATTTTATGTGTTTAACATTAATAGCTTGCTATATTGGTTCCCTCATTTTATTATTTTTCAATTTTGACTTTGGTTTCGTAATCAGTGACCTCGAAAAACCCCCCGATACCAAGTTTCGTACAAAATGGATAACACTCTCATACTTTATCCAGCTTTTATGAATTTAGAACCCCCATTATAGGTTCACCTTTTTTTTTAATTCTGACTTTGGATTCGAATCAGCGACTTTGAATACCCCTATATACTGAATTTTATACAAATTGAATAAAGGGTTTTCGTATTTTGGCCAGCTTTTCAGGATTTGGCCCCACTGGCGTCGGGCGCTCCTCCCACGGCGTGTTGGCAAAGCTAGCGAGGATGCAGCATGAACCTTTCCAAACGACCGCTTAGCGTAGAGTGTGAGAAATGGTTCCCAGCCGTTAGACCCCTTTCTTGTCCCTCCCCCCTTCCCCTTCCCCAAAGGGAATGGGGTTTTCCTGGTGTCGTCACCGCAACCCCTCCCCCATCCCCTTCCCACATCTATGTGGCAATGGTTTTTTCCCCGGGGATGTTGCAACTAGAAGACATTTATTCAGCTCTTTTTATGCACAATCAGGAGCCTTTAAAAACCTCAGCAAGGGGGCCCATAACCCCTACAAAAGTCTCCTTAAATTGATTGTTTGGTAACGTCCGTCGACATGCGTGGATGTAGGTATCCGTCATGGGGCCACTGTTTGGGGGAGGAGTCAGAAGAAATGTTCAAGCGTATACGTGGAGTGAGGAGTAGAAAAACTACCCCAATTCACCCGAGTGAGACTCGAACTAAACGATCTCCCTCTCATAACTAAATGAGTTAAAACGACGGTACCATTTTAGGGAAAACGTCTTGATAGTGTTGAATAAATGATTAAAAAATGTTCCGGAAGGAGAACTACCAACAGTTTACCCGGCAGGGATTAGATTTAAACATCCTACCGAAAGAATGTAATGAGCCTGACATTTAGACAACGTGCCCACAAGGATTCGAACCTCGATACTTTAGCACCGTTAATGTCTGTTAGAACAGTCACCCAATCAAAAACTTCCTTAAGATTTGCACCCCTACATTTGGCGAGAGTAAAAAAAAAAGGGTTTGCTGGTCAACCAGATTTTCCAATCCAGGTAGAATGTGTACCAGCATTTGGTTCGGAAAAACCTTACAAACAGTTTCACTGTTTTAGATAGCGTTTATAAATTAACTAAATTTGGTTAAAAAAAGAAACATCTGTTATATTCCTTGAGCCACTATACCAACAGAAAAAGTTGTTAAAACAAAAATTTGTTTTTACAGGGATGTACCATCATTTGCACTGGGTTGTAATGTTGAAAAAATATAGTAAGTATCTAATAGCAAAAGCTATTATTTATCCTTTAGTGGGGATTACTCCCGTCCAGATATCATTGACACCTGGGCACGGGAATCAAACCCGCCAACGTAGATTTTTCGAAACAATCCCTATTATTATTATTATAATTATTATTAATAATTTATTATTATTATTTATTATTTTTATTTTTATTATTATTATATAAGCACCGCGTCTTACTACCCGTTCGGGTTATACGCACTTACGCTAAATGTTAATGGTAGGGGGATTGTGAGATTAAATGAAGGTTCTACAGTTTTAACGTGGGAAACCGAACCACGGTGGAGACCTGGCAATTCCTCACATTCACAAATGTTCTTGTCAGAAACAATCCCTATTAAAATCCCTTGTTTTGTTTTAGCGTTCCCCCATGTAAGGTAACATGGATTAGAAACCTTGATACTTTGCCCGAATAATAAATTAGTGGGTGTATCATCATTTGCGCCTGGGTGATATGTTAAAAAGTCTACCTACTAAGATGTAAAATAAAACAAATAGGTAATTTAAGATCAATTAGCCAACGCTAATTATTTAAACATTTTTAAAGAGGAATACTCCGTCTAAATATCATTGACACCAGACACGGGAATCGAAACCCCGGGGAAATTTTGGGTCAAAAACAAATAAATTTTCATGCGCAATATAGAGTTTTGTCTCTTATGTTAATAACCGGCTAGAAGCAATAATATAATTTCTACGTTAATTAAATTTGGTCAAATACTTTAAGACGTTGAAACACTATATTGACGCTTTAAAAATCATATTCCCTCGCCAGAGCGTCAAATTGTTTTTTTACTAGATGCCCACGCTATCTATTATTGAAAAAGTAACAGTGGGGATTGACAGCACCTGTTTTATAGATTCCACAGAAATCCATTGCCCCAAACTTTAACCAAGCTTTTCAGGCAAGCGTGAGATAACCGCTGCTTTAGGGGTACAGAGAGAAGAGCTTATTGTTACTTGTAGATGTTAAAAAATATGTTCCCTTAGTAGTTAAAGAGTGGTAAACGAATATATTAGACGTTCTATTGTGTCCAACAGTTTTACCGCAGTAGGGAATTGATTCCAACCTTCTGCACCAGAAAGAGATGACCCTGATAATTAGACGGCGTGCCACTCGGATTAAAACCCTTTGGTATATATTGCTGGGTTGTAGGTATTTGAAGCTCTTACATCGCTCCCCGGGGCAGAGTTTGACAATGATGTTTGACCAGGTGAAGTGTGTACCACATCTGCGCGTCATTGACACCTGAACAGAGGGAATCGAACCCTCCATCCCGTCTGGATAACTTGCCCAAATGAGAGACAGATAATAAAATTATTTTGTTGTAGTGATGTACCATCATTTGCGTAGGGTTGAAAAGTGAAAAAAATATGGTAGTTTAAGAAGCAAATAGCCAAGTAATTATTTAATGGTGCGTCAGCCAACTACGACACCAAGTAGATTATTTTAGAAACGACCGTTTTATTCCTTGAGCCACTTAGAACAGCCAAAAAAAAAATTTCTTTTACAAATATTAAATGTTTTTCATATATATTTTGCCCATCATATAACTTTTTAAAAAAAATCATAAGTAATATTGAATACAATTTTAAATATCATTTATGGCTCGACTTTTACATAAATTTGAACCGCTTGCTCTAGTTAAAAACCAGAGACGGCGATTACTAACAAGGTAAAAAACATGATAGAAACACTTGAAAGGAAAAAATATGAGTGTATTTTTAACAAATCAGTTTAATGTAACAAAAGGCAGAGATAGGTACATGGAAACATCTTCGAACACGAATCAATGTTAACTCGCCACGCAGATTGACAAAGGTTAAATACTTTCTAAGGGTGAGTATGACGTGTAGCGCCCACTAATTAGACAGACAGGCACGTTCCAATCTGTTGGCTGTGGGCTCCAGACATAGAGGCACTACACTGCACCGGTCAAGTAGGCCCGAGTAAACAAGGCTCCACATCACGAGCAGCCGAGCGCTGCTTGTCCCGGTCATGTGCATGTTTTAAGAATCGAGGGGGGTAAACCCTTCTTATTCCATGAAGTATTTAACACAGGGAAATTTTTATATATACTTTAAATTTAGACTTGCATTTGTTTTCAGGGGGAAAAAATATGGGATATATGTTTCTTGACCATGATTAAGTGGGCAATTTTTGGGCAGTACGGGCTAAATAGGTTAGCCCTTACAAATTCATAAATAATATCAAATACAATTTTAAAAAACCATTTAATGCTCGAAACTATATTTTGTTGACATAATAAAAAACATTCACACAAAAAAAAATTAGCCCCCTTAAACCTTAAAATTAGAGGAAGTGCACCCACATTTTACAAGGAGCGAGAAAGGAAAGAAATATTAGAAAAAACCTCCCCCAAATACCCACGCTGATGAAGGAATCTATCACATTTATTTTTAAATTGAGTACTATGGCGTGCATTGATAGCTTACTCTGAATATTTATTAAAAACCCATAATATCCGTTTACTAAAAAAAACACACAGCCTTCCATCGTTTTTAACATGTATAATATTTATCACAAGAAAGAAGTAAGGCTGACTAAATTAGATTTACTAAGGGAATGTACCTCAATTTCCCAGCGTTGTAAAGTGGAAAACGATTTATCAAATTTACCCAAAAATTACTTTCTGCGGGGTCAAACACCGACCTGATTCAAAAGGAAACAAACGTAAATACCTAGTACATGGCACACACATTGTATATAATCACATGAACTCGACACATTTTACCACCGCTTCTTACTATCTGTTATACAAATATAAAGTATTGTAAAGCATTTTTTTATTTCACTGTATCACCTTTACAATTTTCTCTCACACCGTTCCACCAGTTCAAGAGGGGTGGTGGTTACCCTATTAACTTAACCGAGACCATACAGCTACATCCTCACGTCAACCACCCAAACTACTTCTTCCCGCGGAGAAAACCCTCCGCGACCCGGCCAGTTGCGCTTGCGGAGGTTTGTGGAAACACTGGGTGTCCGATGACGTAATATCGGCACACTGTTCGGGCTATGCGCTTAAGTACTAATTACGCTAATGGATTATGAATTGGAAGTTTGAACCCGCATTTGCGTAGAGCGAGAGTGAAAAACTACCCCCAGTCTAAGACAGGCACTCTCGCAATATACTAAACTGCAGGGGGTTTGGTCAGTTAGGGGTATCAAGCCCAAATGATTATATTTGACATAGGTTTGGTAACAACAATATACTTTTATTTTGAAACAAAGAAAATTACTCTTAAGAGGGGTAATAATAAGGAAGTGGACCAGCATTCGCGTGGAGAGAAACTTGGAAGTACCTCTGGTATAATATTTTAAAAAATGGCAAACACCCCCCCCCCCCCCCAAAAAAAAGTTTTGAATGCTATTTTTCGAACGCGTTTTGTTAGAGGCATGCTTAGACCATCAAATTCCGGGAACTAAACGAAACAAGTATCGAAACCTTGCCTTAAACTTTCACTTCGAATGTAGCTGTCGAGCGCGTAGCATATTGCGCGCAACAGCTACTGGAAAACCAGTCGACTGCAAAATTAATTAAAAAGTGAAAAATAATTGGTTTTTAATTCTGAAAGCATGGTTAAGGTACAGGAAGGTATGTAGAATGTAAATGTGTCATCGTAAATCAAAATAGTTCATTGCATATCAATTAACTAATCACAATCAATAGCAAAAATAATAATAAATGGAACTTGAAATATATTATTTATGGATGGATACAAAAAAAGGTCCACTGTGTTCCACGATAAAATTGGTTCGGGTTTGTTTATTAGACATCAAATTGTTGTAAAAAATAAAGTTTTTTGCTTCTAGCTGCTTCTCTATTTTAGTATGATTTTTAAAAAAGTTTTTCAAAAATCAGGAATTCTCCGCATTTATATTTTATAATGCATTGACAAATTTTCCATTATATTTGTATTTCAGACTCAGGTGACAAACGTGGCATGACGATAGAGGACCTTTTTACTTATTAGAAGGTCAGTTTCGTGATAAAATCAGTGTAATATATGCTACTGCTGAAAAAGAAATGAGTTGTAAATTTAAAAAATGTAATTTTGAGTTGACGGAAAAAAACAAAACTGCTATACGCTCTAATGTGAAAAAAAATCGACATGAAGTGGCGGGAAGCTTCTCGCACAGAAGGGAAATTCCTCAAAAATTCGAGGATTGGTTAAAACAGTTCGTCATCTCAGCTGATGAACAGGTGCAGGTGTTGGAGCCCTCCCCAGAATCGACCAGCCGTGGCTGTGGTGGTCGTCTTTCAGTCATATTCTCCGACGCGAGCGAGAAGAACAAAACGCAGAAAAACAGAGAACATTCGATAGGAGAGGAGCAGCAAAGAATTGGCATATGCAACGAGGATGAGCTTGAGAGCAGAAGGGAAATCGGATGCAGCATATGTTTTAAAGGACATCACGTTGGGAGTCCATCAAAACCTACTAGGTATATAAAATCTTTAATATGTGTTCAAGAACGACTTTCTGATGACAAGGCACTATCGTTAATTATTTAATGTAGACTATCAAAAAGTCAGTATCAGATACTTTCACAAACAATCCAAGAAAAAAATTCAGATTATATCCGTATTATGGAAACGTTTTGAAAGCAAAAAAAAATGTTACCCTGACGATTCGACATTAACAATAACTGAAAGAAAAGCCTCGGTCTCATTCAAGGATTATTAGACCATACTGTTTATTGAATATTATTGACTCAAACCGAAGTTATCAAAAGCCTCCCACCTGGGAACGTTAGCGATTTGATTTTATATGTAAACGGGGATGTGATAAGACTTCAGGACAAAGTAGTTATAAAAAAAATTCAATGCGGACTTGCGATACTGATGACATCACTATATTTTTTACTTCACTTATTCCATTGTAAATCTCGTTGGCAGTTGACAAAGAAATGAATTAAAAAATTATTGTTTGGAAAAATCCACGGCCATCGTCAACGCGATTTTGCCGCCCTATTAAAATCCAATTTCTACTTGAAACTGCTGAAGTAACTCGAAAAGAAATCAAAGAAATTAAAAAACAAGAAAAAATCTTTCTCCATTTCACTTTGTTATGGATGGTAAAGAAGTCCCTGGCAACTACAAACTCTTATTTACAATGGCAAACAATAAAGTTTGCAAATTTTTTGCGAATAAATCGTCGAGCCTTCGCTGTTATCTTTGCCAGGCGACTTCAAAAAATTATAATGTAATAGACAAAATTTTGGAAAGGCCAATATTTGAAGAACATTTGCAGTTCAGCATTTCGTCGCTTCATGCCTGGATAATATTCTTTGAGTGTTGCCTGCATTTATCTTACCGACTTGAAACTTAAAAATGGTAGAATCGCAGTGCGGATGACAAATAAATCGTTGATAAAAGAAAAAAATCTCATCCAAAAAGATGTTCGTGAACAATTGGGATTGATCGTCGATCAACCAAAGCAAGGGTATGAGAGCACGAATGATGGGATACGGCAAGACTTTTTCCAAAATTCCACAATTTCTTTTAGTACAATGGGCATTGATTAAAATTTGATAAAAAGATTTCACATCATTTTGTAAGTCATTTCTTGTGATTTTTAAGTCAATGTCAAAAAATTTGAGAAGTTCTCCTTAGTAACAGCTAGACTTTTTTGTGAATCTTTACCCGTGGTTTTACATGCTGACAAGTGTTCATAAAATCCTCAGCAACGGTCATGTCATTATCGATTCCGCTTTACTCCTAATTGGTCAAATGTCAGAGGAAGTGCAAGAATCTTGCAACAAATTCATTAAAAGATATCGAGAAGAATTTGTGCGCAAATGCAGCAGCAAAAAAATTTTGAAGATGTTTTTCGAAGTCTTTTGGAAGCTTCGGATTCATGGATTTTGAGTTTGTGAAAGACACCTCCAAAAAAGTTCAAATCATTACTACCGAAGCACTTGAATTATTAGTTTCACCTTCAATCGCAGCAGTCACCCGCGACAGTTCTAGTGAAAATAAAACTGACGAGGAAGCGACAGCGAATGTAACAATATACAATTATACTTCCGGTAGTGAATAATATTAAATGTTTTGCGTCAATAAATTATGTATGAATTATAGTTACGCACATTACTTGTTTTTGTAATTTATTAAACATTAAAAAGTAGAACTGAAGAAGTTGTCGTACTCAGCGACTTCAAAAACCCTTAAATTCTCAATTTGAAAGAGAAATATAGATACCTTCGCTTATTTCCTAAGTCTAAATCGGCCATTTTGTGTTGGCTATTAATGAATTTCCCATTTTCAAGGTCATTTTCGTGATCAATAACCCATACAACTCCATACCCCACTTTCCGGAGTTTTGGCAAAATTGTTATAACTTTAGTATGCCACCTACAGCGAAAAGTAAAGGATTAATTGTTTATTAGAATATTTTTTACAAATATAGCTTACACCAAGAAAAGTATATTTGGAATATTTATTTACATGATTAAAACCGTTATAAATATAGTTAACACCATGAAAACTATATTGTAAAACTTTTTTGTGTGAATACATATTATAAAACAGTATTTTTGTGTTTTAACGTCTACACCCTTCCCTCCTATTCCTATAATTCAAGTTCAAAGCTTAGTCCCCAAAAATTATGGACAAGTTTTAAACATCAATTTTAAATATATATATATATATTTATATTTAAAATTTATGTTTAAACTTGTTATATATATATAAATAACTCTTTAGTCATATTGACCATGAAATAAAATGTGTAGGTTAATATATTAATATATGTTTATTTTTTTCCCTTTTCACAGATCCCTGGGTTTAGAAAAAAAAGTAACTGTCAAAAAAATCAAACTCGAAATTTTGATGGATGTCGACGTTTTTATGACCCCATGAATCCGAAAAAAGTTGTATGGAAATAATGGGCAGTATAATCCTGACTAGAGATGAAACAATAATTTTTAAACCCAAATTTAGATAAAACCTGGGATATAGGGTTTTCATAAAGTTTTATAAGAGTTTTTTTTAAAAATAATTCATCTAACCCTAAATATGGTAGTTATTTTTTCTTAAGGGTGGAAATAGAAAAAATAGATTTTAAACAAACTCAACTCGATAAAAATTCCTATATGTATTATTTAATATTAAAACAAAAGGGAAGATATCATTTCCTTATGAAAATAACTTGAGGGAATTTACACTTAAGGGAAATTTACCATTTTCATCGTATCTCCGCACCTCTTTGAGATACGAAATAACTTATTATTTCGAAAATGAAGGCATAATAAATATAAAAAATCTTTATTTGAAATATTTGTTTATAAAACCAATAGTTTCCCGAATTATAGGTACACATATATATATATATATAATATAATAAGGAAATTGATGTAGTTCTCAGTGGTGTGATGTTCCCTTTCTCTAATAGTTATTTTAAATTTCGTTTATGCTCCTCGTAGAATGTGCAACAGTGATCTTATCTCGTTTCAAATATCTTACAAGTTTTATGTACATATCTCTTTTTTATTCACAGTAGGGGAGAAAGTCCCTGCTGTGCCCCCTCCCCACCTTTTAAAAATCAAACCACCCCTTTTTGTAAAAAATCTATAATTCGTTTGTGGATAAAATTTTAAAAAAATTATCATGCTAGAAAATTACTAAGCTTAGATTTGTCGGTAGTGCTCCACACACGGAGCTAAGGGTGTTACGTTCTCATAACGGGCCCCTCGCTTGGGCGCCAATTGTTATGATCCAATTGGGCACCAGTTGTATGTTCTTATAGCTGGTCCCACGTTGGGCCGCCAATTGCCATCTTATGTAATATTTTTGATTATAAATGCCCCACGTTTGGAAGTCATTTAAACCTTAACGGGATTTTTACTTGTTTTCCCGTGTTGTTTCGTCATTTGTTACGTTTAAAATAGTTATCACCCCCCGACATTGGGCCTCACTTTTTATGATAAAATCCTAACGCAGATAGAGTTTAAAATTTTGGGTTTATTCAATGAAAATTTATAAAGTTACCTTTTTGCCAACCGACAGATTCTATTTTTTGGGATGCGAGGAGGGAGAGTCACAATTGGATTAACTCTTTAAATAAACGATCCCGCATGGGAGGGGGGGTTTTAAATTTTTACTTTCAAACACATTTCTTTTTGGTGCACAGTTTTTTCCTGAAACAAAAATTTTTTCCCAAAAAAATCGTATTTTTTTTTTTCCAAATTAAAGTTTATTAACTCTTTTTTTCCCCCCCCACATAATTTTCTTAAAATATTTTAAAATATAAAGTTTTAAAGGGATACTCAAAATTTAAACAATAAAAAAACAAAAAAGGGATTAAAGCATTCTTTTTATTTTAAAAATACTTTAATTACATTCTTACTCGTTCTTAATCAGGCAATGGTACACTCCTAGATCACCCCCTTTTCAATTTTGAGCATTTTGCAATTCAAATGTATCATTTCCCTGTCGTGTTTTTTTGTCATAAGACCGATACACCAAAAAATTGTTGTTTAAAAACTTTTATTACAATTATGAACACAAATTTCATCAATTTTTCTTTTTTTAGATTTTTTATTCCTTTTTCTTGTAAACGAAAAATTATCTTTAAAAATTAAAAATTTTATAATTTCCTTAACCCAAAACACATTTAAACCCTGCTTTCCCCTTTCCTTAAAATGGGTTTAAACCCCCACGTAAAAAGGGGGCAGTCGTGTTTTTTGGGGGGGGGGGGGGGGGAAACTTTTGTCCAGCAATTTTAGCAATCTCGCCCCAATATCTACATTTTGGGAAAAAAAGCCCTACAAGCTCCATCTTGTTCGTGTTTTTCTTTTTAAAAATACCCTTTACTGGTAAAAGGGGGGAAACTGAATAATAATTTTGGTTTTCTACTCTTTTTTTTGGAATTTCCTCTCTCTGTTTCGTGGGAGGGGAAGGGGATTCTTTGTCTAGAACAAAGACAAATTTTTTGGGGGAATTTTTTTAAAGAAGCAGCTTCTCTTTTAAAATATTTTTCCCATTCATTTCTTTTGTGATAGTCCCAAATTTTTTTTTTTCACATGAAAAATAAGCTCTGAGCGGGTAAAGAACCATGTTCATTGACTGCAGGGACGAAATGCCCGCCCCCAATCTTTTTCCAAGGGAATTTAATTTCCCTGTAGTTAGTTATTCAAATTTTTCTTGTGGGGATGATGCAACTTTTGTGCCACCCAAAGATTTTTTGAAGTGTGTTTTCGGGAAACTGAAAACCAAGTTTCGTCTGTGAACACAATATTCAGGGTTCTCCTCTCTTCTCCCCCTTTTTGGGTTTTTTTTCTTAATAGCTCTTAAGGTGGGGTTTAAAGGGATAGCAAGGTTTTTACAGTTTTTTATAAAATTTGAAAGTTTTTGGCCAAAATAAATAAAATATTTCTCCAGTAGCAACATGGGAGTTTATTTTTCTCCCAAAATGCAAATATCGACAGATCTTGAATTTTTGTAAAGGGGGTGTCCGGGAAATTTTTTGTAAAAATTTTTTAAAAAAAATAAAGAGAAAAATTTTTGACAAAAATCCAGACCCCCCGACAGAAATTCAAGATCTTTTTGAAATTAGCATGGGGCAGAAAACTAAACTCCATGTTGCTACGGGAAAAAATATTTGTTTTTTCCCGGCCAAAAAACTTTAAATTTCTAAAAAAAATTTAAAAATTTAAATCGGGGCTCCCTTCTGCCGCCCCTTAAAAAAATTTTAAAAAATGCCACCACACAATAATATCCTCTCGGGTCAAGAACAAAAGGCGTTACATTTTCATCAAAGAAATTATTTAGAGCATAAAATTATAAGAAACAACCTAAATTTGGTCGTAAATTTGAAAATTTTTAAAGCTCACTATAAATTATCAAAAAAATCCTTAATTTTCTTAAAGGTGGGAAATTAATTTCATTGTTAGGGGTAAAGTGAATTTGTTTACATTTCTACAATTGCGGCTTGAGTAAAAGTGCAAAAAAACCCCCAAATGCTTCTTTTTGAGTGCAGAAATTTCTTTTTTTGATTGGTGTCAATAACTTCCCTAATTTTTAAATTTCCCTTTTTTCTAAATTACATCTTATAAGACACCCCCTTAAGTTTTTCAGTCTGCATTCCCGCTTGATTACGGAACGGGTTTAAAGTCTTTACAAAAATAAGGTTAAACATTTAATCCCAAATCCCATTTCTTTTTACAAATTTAATTTTTTTCCTCTAAAAAGTAACTGTCTGTAAAAAAAAGCCGAAAATTCCATAATTTTTGTTAAAATTTTAGCTCCCAACCAAACACTTTTATTCAAAAAAAATTTTTTAAATATGCACTAAAATTTAAAAATTTCCACAACCTTAGGGAAAAAAAAAATACAACGCATAACACAAAATTTTAATCGCCAAAACAAACAAATATTTTTCTACACGAGTACTAAAAAAAATTTAAATTTTTTTATTCAGTAATGTTTTTGAGCTAGCAAATTAGGAAAAAGAGACTCAGACTACTGAAACTTTACGACTGTGCTGGGGGGGAAGAACACCAACATAAAATTGTTTAACACTCCACAAAATGCCGGTACTTTTATTATTTTTCCCAACCCTTTACCCATCCAAAATTACTTTAGTGTAATTAGTAAGCCCTACACATTCGTACCCCCGGGGGGGAAATTAGAAACTGGTGCAAAAAAAAAACTGTCTTTTGAAAGAAAAATGGAACCCAGTACCGAGACTTTAAATTTTCCCTTCGAAACATTATCGAAATGTAATAAAACAAAAATTACTATTTTAGTATTTTAAATTCCCCATATTTTTGTTGAAATTTTTATTAAAAAACCCTTTGGGAGCTTGAACCAGTGGCTAAAAACGCTGCTCGCTCGTGTAATGCACAGAAAAACTTTGTTTAACAGAGCAAATTTTTGAGAAAAATCTGAGAGATACCCTTTTTGGGGTGCTGAGGATAAGGTGAAAGGGGAAATGCAAACAAAACAAATCAAACTCCTTTCAGGGGGTGGTTACTGTAAAGTCCGGGGAAATGAATTTTTGGGGAAAATTTTTGGAACCGAACAAAACCGTATAGAAATTTTTAAAGTTAACCTTAAAATTTTATTTAAACACAAAGCTTTATTTTTTTTTTTTTAAAAAGAAAAAATGGCGGCAGGGCAAATCCCAAAAGGAAAAAAACAAAGGGGCCTCTTTCAAAAGGGTTTTCCCCCTTTTTCCCTAAAAAAAAAAAATGGGGGCACTTTTTCCCTGTTTTTAAAATTTTGCTCATCAAAAAACACACTTTTTGGTAATTAATAAAATATATAATCACCCTAATGTGCAAAAAACGGATTGCTGAACTAATAGGGGGTTGGGGAAAAGGGGGGGGGGGGGTTACTTTAAAAATTTAAAGCTTTAAAGTTTAAATTATGTTTCAAAATGAGAAATTTTTTAAATTTACGGTTTTCCCCTTCATCTACATATTTTTTAAAATTTTAAAAAATGACATCGGGCACGGAAAATTAACTTGGGACCTACAAACAATTTTGATAGTTGTTATAAAACAAATCCATTACGCTGAAAAATATTTAACGAAAAGACATAAAAAGAGTGTTTTTAAAAATTTTAACACCATATGTGTGTTATGATTGTGGAGGTGGAAAAATTGATAAACATTCTGTGAACAAATGCACTTAGTTTTATTTGGACTTTAAGACACTGGGTACCCTGAAAAAAAGCTAATGGGGGTATGGCTGGGCAAATTATATTACGTGAGCCATTGTGGGTTTTTCCGGTGCTATTATTTGTTTTTGTTTATTTTTTTTAGTACAAGGGCCCCTTAAAACCTTTTCAGGTTATACGCCTTTGAAAAAATTACTTAATCTTAAATCGGGGACATACAAAAAGGGTCCACCCCCGGGGTTTTTTAAATTTTCATCACTGTTAAAAGGAAAACCCAAAATTCCAACAATGTAAATTTCTCGGCCATGCCAGGGATCTACCCCGTGACCCTTGTAATGTCCCTGATTTGACCCTAAGGAAAATTTTAAAAGCATGCCCAATATTCTCCTCTTAATTATATATTTATATATAGTTTTTTATTTTTTTTTGAATCAAAAAATTTTATAACGGGCCCATTTTAAAAACAAACAATTTTTCTTGTAGGTGACCTGGGGGCCCTTGGGGAAAGGGTTTTCAGATTTTCTGTGCTGGGGGCCGGGGTTAAAATCCTGGGTCCCGACACAGTTTTATCGGGTTCCCAAAACCCTTTTTTCCTTTCACCTCTGACAAAGACATCTTGTAAAATTGGGGGGAAAATGCCGGGACCTCCACCGGGGTTTGGGATTCCACGTTAAACTGTAGGCCCCCTTTCATCCCCAAAAACACCCTACCATTACACATTAGCAAAAAGGGCGTATAAACCCGAATGGGTATTAACGCGGTGCTAATAATAAAAAAAGTCTTCTTCAAATTATTCATAAAATAAAAGGTTTACCTAAAATTATAACAAAGGAAAATTTTACAGTTACTGTAACAACTTCAAGTTTGACTTTAAAGGCAAAATGCAATTTTAAAAAGCCCTTTTTCAAACTTAAATTCCTGCCTGGAAAAACCCAAACATTTTTAGATTTTAAATTTTTGGGCAGTGCCCGGGTTCTCCCCCCATTCAAATATGTTTTTCTATTTTTTTTCACGAATTAAACATTCTAGAAAGGGTTCCAAAACTGGGGTTATATCACAGTAGTGTAATCTCAGAGCTTACTGGGGATTCAGTCATTGCCCTTCGAGGGACGTGTGTTAGGGCTCGTCTAGATTGGGTGAAACTTTGCGTTTTTCAAACCCCAAGGGTTAAAGGGGGAGAGCGAAAAAAGAAGACGGCAACAGTAACGAGGGAGAGCGAAAAAGAAAACGGCAACAGGTAACTGAGGGAGAGCGAAGAGAAAAACCTGCAAAAAGGTAACTGGGGGAGAGCAAGAGAAAAACCTGAAAGCAGGTAACTAAAAGGGAGAGCGAAGAGAAGTCCTGCAACAGGTAACTGAGGGAAAAGCGAAGAGAAGAGGGGCAACGGGTTAACTGGGGGAGAGCGAAGAAAAGGGACGGCAACAGGTAACTGGGGGAGAGGAAGAGAAGACGGCAACGGGTAACGAGGGAGAGCGAAGAAAAAGACGGCAACAGTAACTGGGGGAAGAGTAAAAGAAAAAAAGACCTGCAGCAGGAAACTGAGGGAAACCCGAAGAGAAGACCTGCAGCAGGAAACCGAGGGGAGCGAAGAAAAGGGCCCCTGCGCGGGAAAACTGAGGGAGGGGCGAAGAAAACCTGCAACAGGTAACTGAGGGAGGGGAAAGAAACGGCAACGGGAAACTGAGGGAGAGCGAAGGGGAAGACGGCAACAGGTAACTAGGGAGACGAAGAAAGAGGGCAAAAAGGTTAACTGAGGGAGAGCGAAGAAAAGACCTGCAGCGGAAAACGAGGGAAGCAAAAGAAAAGGGACCTGCAACAGGTAACTGGGGGAGAGCGAAGAGAAAAAACCTGCAACAGGTAACTGGGGGAAGGCGAAGAGAAGCCCTCCAACAGAAAACTGAGGGAGAGCGAAGGGGAAGACCTGCAACAGGAAAACTGAGGGAGAGCGAAGAGAAACCTGAAACGGGAAAACTGGGGGAAGCGAAGAAAAGACGGCAACGGGTTTAACTGAGGGGGGGCGAAGAGAAGACCTGCAACAGGTAACTGGGGGAAGAGCGAAAGAGAAAAACCTTTAAAAGGGTAACTGAGGGGGGGAGCGAAAAAGAAAAACGGCAACAGGTAACTGAGGGAGAGCGAAAGAAAAACGGCAACGGGGAATTTGAGGGAGAGCGAAGAGAAGACGGAACAGGAAACCCTAGGGAGAGCGAAGAGAAGCCCCGGCAACAGTAACTGAGGGAAGCGAAGAGAAGACGGCAACAGGTAACTGAGGGAGAGTAAAAGAGAAACCTGCAGCGGGTAACTGAGGGAAAGGAAGAGAAGCCCCCCCCCCAAGCAGGAAACGAGGGAGCCAAAGGGAGAAGACCTGCAAAAGGTAACTGGGGGAAAACGAAGAGAAGACCTGCAAAAATGTAACTGAGGGAGAGCGAAGAGAAGAGGGAAACGGGTAACTGAGGGAAGCGAAGAGAAGACGGCCCCCAGGTAACTGGGGGAAGAGCGAAGAGAAAAGGCAACAGTAACTGAGGGGGGAGCGAAAAAGAAGACGGAAACCCAGGAAATGAGGGAGAGCGAAGAGAAAGGGCAACGGGTAACGGGAGGGAGACCCGAAGGGGGAAACGGAAACAGGTAAACTGAGGGAGGTGAAGAGAAGACCTGCAGCAGGTAACTGAGGGAAAGCAAGAAAAAGCCCCTGCAGCGGGTAACTGAGGGAGAGCGAAGAGAAAAACCTGCACCCGTAACGGGGGGGAGAGCGAAGAAAGGACCGGCAACATGTAACTGGGGGAAAGAGCAAAGAGAAGACGGCAACGGTAACGGGGGAAGGGGAAGAGAAGGGATGGCAAGATTTAACTGGGGGAGAGCGAAGAAAGAGGGCCCACGGGTTAACTGGGGGAGAGCGAAGGAAGACCTGCAACAGGAAAACTGGGGGGAGAGCGAAGAAAAGCCCTTTCCAACAGAAAACGAGGGAGAGCGAAGGGGAAGACCTGCAACGGGAAAACCGAGGGAGAGCAAAAGAGAAGACCTGCTACGGGGTAACTGAGGGAGAGCGAAGAAAAGGGACCGGCAACAGGTAACTGAGGGAGAGCGAAGAAAAAACCCTGCAACAGGTAACTGAGGGAGAGCGAAGAAAACCTGCAACAGGTAACTGAGGGAAGCGAAGAGAAGACCTGCAACGGGTAACTGAGGGAAAACCGAAAAAAGACCTGCAACAGGAAAACGGGGGAGAGGGGAAGAGAAGAGGGAAACAGGTAACTGGGGGGAGAGCGAAGAGAAAGGCAACAGGAACTGAGGGAGAGCGAAAAAAGACGGCAACAGGAAACTGAGGGAGAGCGAAGAAAAAGGACGGCAAACAGGTAAGGGAGGGAGAGCGAAGAAAGACGGAAACGGGGTAACTGAGGGAGAGCGAAAAAAGGACCTCAGCAGGAATTTGGGGGAAAGCGAAGAGAAGACCTGCAACAAGAAACGAGGGGAGCGAAGAGAAGACCTGCAACAGGAAAACCTGAGGGAAAAGCGAAGAGAAAGGGCAACAGGTAACTGAGGGAGAGCGGAAGGGAAAGAGGGCAACAGGTAACTGAGGGAAAAAGCGAAGAGAAGACCTGCAGTTCCATCTTTTAGGGAAATTAAGAATAACATTTGAAAAATTTTTAGCCTAACACAAAAATTTAAATGAAAATTTTGGGATTTTTGTGTCGCGCGCCCGTGGAAAACAACATTTAAAACAATTTTTTCCTAGTCGCGCTAGTTGAAAGGCAGGTGATATGTAAACAATACATCCAGCCCAACGCTAGTAAAAAACCCCCGCGGCTAGTCGTGGGGCGGACGATATGAAAAAATACAACCAGTCACGCTATAGAAACCACGTGGCAATCGTGAAGCGACGATATGTAAAAAATAAAACCCAAGTCACGCTAGTATAAACCCGGGCAAAGTCGTGAAGCAGCCCCAAAATGTAAACAATACATCCATCACGCTAGAAAACCACGGGGCTAGTCGTGAAGAAACTATATGTAAACAAAAACATCCATCACGCTAGTAAAAACCACGTGGCTAGTCGTGAAGCAGACAAAATGTAAACAATACATCCAGCCCACGCTAGTAAAAACCCCACGGGGCTAGACGGAAGCAGACGAAAGTAAACAATACACCCATCACCCCTAGTAAAAACCACTGGCTAGTCGTGAACAGACGATATGAAATAATGAAATGCCCGGGGTAGATTAACGACATAAAAATTTTTACTCTTCAATTCTACCAGGGTATGATAAAACCCTATAAATTTTTCCCAATTTAATTACAGTTCACGAGTTTTAAAACGACCTCTGCCCAGTCGTTTTTAAATCGACCCCTGCATGTCCAAATAAATTTTTAAATTTATATTCATGGTTTTTTTGCATACATTTTGGGGGAAACTTTTTCCACCGGGTTAGTCAGTTTTTTTGGTGACCTCGGAAAAAATAGGGAAAGGTTGAATTTAGAGGAAGTAAAGCAATATTTTGTCGGGGCCCGACATTTAGACTGCGGGCTAAACGGGGGCATTTTAAATTAACTACGGGTTATCCCGGGTTTAAAAATTTTTCACCGGGCAGGGGTTTAAAGACCCAACCCCCCCCGCCAAAAATTTAGTTTACCCCCAACTTTTAGACGACGTGCCCACGGGTGCGGGTTATATACTCATCAAACACCCAGGGGAAATTTTAAAGCAGAACTTAGGGTAACTTTAAATAAAAGCTCTTTTAACATGGCCCGGCCCCTTCACTGACGAGGAAAAAAAAATTATTGCCCAAATTTTAAGGCCAAATTTTTTAACATATGTCCTGCCCCCTTAAGCGACGTAAAAGACATAGATCATTACAATTGGTAAAATAATTCTAAATTTTTGGGTTTTGGGATTTCAACAATTTGAAGATTTGGAAAAATTAAAGTTATTTTTTTAAAACTAATTGAAAATGTTTAAATTTGTAACTTTTTTGGGGATTTTTTACGTCTTTAAATGTACAGGGGAATTTTCCTTCCTCCTTTGTAACGCCCCCCCTGGCCCCTACGGTTTATAAATTAAACCCGACGTCCCCTAAAGCCCCTAAAAACGTTGGGAGTAAAATACCGGAACGGAATCTGCCTCACGGATAACAACTACCCCAAGGGGTTTTTTTAAAGTGTTAGTCAAAAAGTTTTAATGGGAAAATTGGGAGTTTAAAATTTCCCTCACAATTATAAAATATTTTATTTTTTTAAAAGCAATTACGGGGAACAAATGGGCTGGCGACGCCCTGGGGGCCAAAACCTTAAAGGGGTTAAATTTTTTGGCTCTCCCGCCGAGTCATAAAAAACCCTTCACTAAGGGTTGACAAAGTGAAGGGGGGGCGCCCAAAAACCACCTAGCGCCCGCCAGTGGGGGGTTTCAGTTTTACATACGGGCCCCAAAACGCCAGAAAGAAGTGATTTAAACTTTAAAGGGGCCCCAACCCCCAGAAAGAAGGGGTTTACATAGGGGCCCCAAACCCCAGAAAGAAGTATTTCCATACGGGGCCCCAAACCCCAAAAAAGAAGTTTTTTACAAAAGGGGCACCAACGCCAGAAAGAAGTGATTTAAACAACGGGCACCAACCCCAGAAAAAATTGATTTCCCAAGGGGCACCAACCCCAAAAAAGAAAGGGGAAAAAAACAAACGGGAAACCAACCCCCAGAAAAAAAAGGGGTTTTCCCAAAGGGGAAACCAAACCCCAGAAAGAAAGATTTTACATCCCGGGCCCAACCCCAGAAAGAAGTGGTTTACTTTTAGGGGGCCCCAAACCCCCCAAAAGAATTTTTTACATAGGGGAAAACCAAAACCCCAGAAAAAAAGTGGTTTTACATGGGGGGCCAACCAAACCCCCCAGAAAGAATTGATTTAAATCGGGGCCCCAAACCCCCAAAAAGAAGTGATTTAAATACGGGCACCAACCCCAGAAAGAAGTGGTTTACATACGGGCAAAAAAACCCCAGAAAGAAGTGTTTTTACATAGGGGCCCACCAACCCCAGAAAAAAAAGTTTTTTAACTTACGGGCACCAACCCCCAGAAAGAAGTGGTTTAATACGGGCACCAAAAACCCCAGAAAGAAGGGTTTAAACATACGGGCCCCAACCCCAAAAGGAAGGGGTTTTGGGGAATTGCAGTAAACCCGGGAAACCCTTTTATTGGGGGAGTCAACAAATTTGGCCACCGCCCCCAAACCTCCTGTTAGCCCACTGGAGACGCGAGCAAAAATCTGCCTAATTTTTGCGACCGGGCGGACGCGTTTAAATTGCCTTAAATATAATTTAAAAAACCCCAAATTATTAAAAGGGGTTTTTTTAAAAACCTTTTCAAAATTTTTTTTTTAAAAGGTTATAATCTACATATAAAATACATAGCCCGATATTTTTATTTGGGGGAAAATTTTAAATTCCATGGTTTTAAGTAATGGGCTACCCCCTATTTTTTTTGGTCATTACAATCATTTCAAATATTTTAATATTTATATAATACTTACATAAAGCATGAAAAAAATAACACTAGATTTATTTTAAGGCCGATTTTTAAAATTCCTGTATTTTAAACCGTTTAGTAATTTTATAGTTTCAAATTTATAAATAATTATTTTTAAAATGTTTAGGGGGTCCCCTTTAAAGCTCTTTTCAAAGGAAATTTTGCCCTTTACTGACCCCAAGGGCCCCGGGGTTCGTTTCCCAGCAGGGCAGAAACTTTTTGGTTTTAAACCTTTCAAGCTAAAAATTTTTTACACCCAAAGGGAGACTCGAAAAATTGTGCAATTTTTGCCCTTAAGTTAGATTTACGTGAAAGACAACCCTAAAAACCCCGAATCTTAAAATAAAATTACATGAAAAAAAAACCCGGGCCCTTCCCCTACCGTAAACAGAAAATAAAACTAAACAAATTTGTTTATGTTCATAAAAAAAAGTTTTTTTTTGAGTTTTAATTTTTAGAGCAACTTCCCTTTTATTTTTTTCAATATTAATTTTTCCAAATGAAATAATTTAAAAACCCATTATAGGGCCATAAAAATTTAAAAGCTTTAAAATGCAACCCTTACCCTTTTTAATTTCACTTTTGTTATTAAAATAATTAGGGTTTAAAGGGTAAAAATTTTTATTTAATTCAAAATTTAAAATAATATATATATTTAAAATATTTTATATAAAATAAAAAAATATTTTATATAGTATTATATATAAAAATATATAATATAAAATAAAAAAGGGGTAAGGATTTTTAGAACAAATAAAATAAAGTTTTAAAATGTTTTGAAGTTGAAAATTATGTTTAAAATCAAAAAAAAAAAAATTAAATATTTTTAACGCCTTTTTTTTTTATTGTTTTTTAAATAAACAATTTTTATTTTAATTTTTTAAATTACCTCATTACAAAATAATGACGAAAATAATTAACAAAAAACTAAACAATTTGCATTTTTAAGTTTAAACAAGGAGTGTAACAACGCTCTTTTACAAGCAAAATGTAACGTTACAATGAAGTGATTTAAAACCCCCCCCTCTGACCCATTTGGTTTACAGATTTGAAAATTTTTAAATTCGCCAAGCCACCCCCTCCACACTACATTCAAATCTGATGGGAAAAAAGGCGAGAATGAACCCCCCCCGGGAATCATGAAGGACGGCCACCCCAAAGGGAAAAACCAACTAGGGTTTGCAAAAACGAACTATTCTCCCTCTATTTTAAGATGCTAAAATAGCAATCCCCGAGGCAGAGCAAAAAATTAATTTCACAAAAATACTTAAAAACATTTTGTAGTAATTTCCTTTCCCAAGAATTAAAAGACAAAAGCTTTTAACATTTTTGTGAGCTTTTCAGTAAAACTTTGGGGGTTAATTATTTTGATGAAAAAGAACTGAAATGGGGGTTTAAAAGCTCAAACTACAAAATTTTCAAAGTGACTTATCAACTGTTTAAAGTTAGAAAAATTGGGGCATTTAAACCAAAAATTTATTTCCATTGTTTTGAATCTGAGATTGAGTTGGGGCCTTCCGGGCAAAGAGCGCAAACCCCCAACAGCGTTGAATTCGCTGACCTTACGGGCTATAAAAAAAATAACACCTTTTTTTTGGGACCTTAAAAGTCACAAATAAAATTCGAAAACGGGAAAAGCTAAAAAATGTAACTTTTAAAAGTTATTTGAGCATTTAAAAAATTTTTAAAGAACTCAACGGGCTTTTTAACTTTATAAAATTCCCCCATTTTTTATAAACCCAATTTGTGAAATTTATTGGGGTTTTTGTTTTTCTTTTCTATTTGTTTTTTAAAAAATTTTTTTACAACTACGTCATTAATTTTCTTTTTTTAACATTTCCCTTGTTTTTTTTAAACAAAATTAAAAAAACACCGTCAAATATACTTTTTTTTAAAAATTTCCCAAAGGTGTTTTCACGATCAAAAAGTGTAAAAGTTATTTTAATGCTATTGATAGCTTTTTTTTTATGAAAGCTAAAATTAGACGCTAATGAGATCCCTTAAGGGGAACCTGGTACGGACCCCAAAAGTGCCGATGTAGGGACCCTGTTTGGGTCGGCCTGTTTCAAACGCCCAAATTCGTGGCACGGGTTTTTTTTCAACCATCTTGCCCATTCTTTGGGGGAAGGATTTTATTTTTATTTTTTCTCTCCCCTTCTTTTTTCCCAAAGCTTTTTTTGGGTTCGTACATATTTGGGTTGTACAACAAATATATGTAAAAATTTCGTTTTAACCTTGCCTGGAGAAAACCCCATGACGCCAAAAATCATTTCTTTAATTAGCCCAAAAACCCCGCGAAAAGAACGAATGGTCTTCCCGGGCCACGACTAAAAAAGGGGTTGTGAACATTAGCTTGTATCAGTAACTACTCAATAAAAACCCAAATTTTGGGGTTAGAATTTTTAAAATAGTTAATTTTAATTTTTGTTCAAAATTACATATTAAAATATTTTAAATATATTATAAAATAATAAAAAAAATTAAAAATTAAATTTTTAAATTGGTGACCGGGTGGTTTTGGGGGAAAAGGTTAAACCCTTCGTGCGGGGGCCCCGGGGTCAACCCTTTTCCCCGGGCAGGTTTTTTAATCTGATTCCCAAAACCCTTCCTTCACCCCCTACAAGACTTTTTGGGAAATGTAGAAATCCCAACCCCCCAACCGGGGGTTTCGGTTTCCACGTTAAACGTGGGCCCCTTCCCTTTTCATCTCACAATCACCCTCCCAAATTGCACATTAGAAAAAATTGCGTAAAACCCCCGAAGGGGTAGTAAAAAACTTGGTGCTAATAATAAAAATTTTAATTATTATTTTTTTTTAAAATTATTAATTAATAAAAATTATTAATAATTAATTAATAATTTATTATTTTTTAAATTATTATTATTATTATTATTTTTTAGCAGCAGCACGTCTTACAAAACCCCGTTCGGGTTTTACCACTTGCCCCTAATTTTTAACGGAAAAGGGGGTTTGGGAAATTAAATGGAAGACCACAGTTACGTGGAACCCGAACCACGTTGGGGCTTAGCATTCCACACACCACAAGTTGTGTTTAAAACACGCCCCTTGTAAAGGTAAAGGAAAGGGGTTTTAGAAATCAGATAAATCGGGGCCGGGTACCAAAAGATAAACCCCGGGACCCCGAGAAACAGAAGCCCCGAAAACCTTACCCCAGCCCAAACCAGGTCACCAGATTACACATATGATCTACTTTTAATTGTTCTATTAAACCATTTTTTGGGTTGGCTTCATTAATTTTTTAGTGAAAAATTGATTTAAATGGGGCCCAGTGGGGCCCACACCACCTGAGCCCCTTTTGTTACTCGTGGACCCCGGTCCATGACCCACATTTGGGGGCCTTGGTATTTGGGGCGTTAACTCCGGGGGTTTGGGAAACGGAGAAAGCATTTTAAGAGTTTGGAAACCCACGTTTGGTCCGGGTCCAAAAACCAACTCCCCGGGCGTGCGCACGAGCGTGCGGGTTAAATTCGTCAAACATTTAAGGCCCCGCATCCACATCTTTTCCCGGGTTTTTGGGGAAACCTCCCCCATACGGGTAAAAAATTTGGGGGAAACCAGAGACTAACAACACGTGAATGGATACGGTTACATTGGGTGATCGCGGGAAACCAAAACCCTAAACCCAAACGTGCACTAAAGTGAGTTCAAATCCAACAAACTATATTCGTGTCTAAAAATGCCCCTGTGATCTCTTTTTGTTTTTTCCCCTTGTTCTGGTCCCCCCACTAGGAAACGCTGAGGATTCGAAAACCTAAACCCAAAGGTTTTTCCCCCAGAACCCCTTGTGGGCCCCCGGCGGATGCAGTAGGTTTTAACTAATGTAAAAAATTCTAGAAAAAACAATTAAATAAGGTGATGAATAAACTCGTCTCTAAATTACTTTAAACATTTAGCTACCCAACGTAAATTAAAAATTTAATTTTTTATTTTCAGTAATAAATCCTGAAATTGATGGGGGCCAAATCAATCCCCAAAAAAATTTTTGGTCCAATGTTTTGAAAAATTTTTTAATGTTATACTTTAAAATAATAATGAAATTTTAAATCAAATAAATATTTTAATTGTTTAAAAGGCTAGCAAATGGCATAAAAAGGGGTGTTTTCCCTGGGAATATTTTTAAAGGGAAAACAATTTTTTATTATCGATTGCAATTTTGATAAAAAATGTTAATTCTTATAATTTTAAAAAATATGATCGGGTTGCAAATTGTTTGGGTTTTAACTTTTTCGTTTTAATTGTTATTGTTTTTTTTTTCCTTTCTTAATCTCTTGTTTTGGGCAACTCATTTGTTATGGAAAAATTCATAAAAACCCAACGAGATGGCGGGGCAGCCCGGAATTGTCACGCACCCCTAGAATTTAAATTCCACCCCTTCTATTTTGTCTTTTTTAAAAATTTTCTATAGGCTAATATTTGCACAAAAAACGCCTTGACGGGGAAAAAGTTCAAAATTTCTAGAAAAATTTGGGAAATTTCCCCGGGGGTATTGCCCCATAAACACATTCTACCATGGGGAATGGATATATTTTATTTCTCAAAAAAACAGAAAAAATAAATAAATAAACACAGAAAAAACTTTTATATAATTTTTTAAACGGGTGTTTATTTTTATATATATATATATATAATAAACACGAGAAACATTAGGGCAGAAAGTTTTTCCCAAGGGGCCTTGTGAAAAGAAGTGAGCTACACCCCCCAAACCCCCTAACTACGCTACTCACTTGTTTACAAGATTTATAAAATATAAACTTGTAATGTGGACAGGGCAAAAATAAAAAAAAATACTGTTTGTGTGTATTATAACTTTTATTTACAGTATTTTGGTAATATTTTTAAAAAGAAATTTGTTTGATTTACCTTATTTTATTCGGGAAAAAAAAAACCAGATCTATAATAAATGACCCACGGGCCCCCATGATCCCTTGAAATTTTTTGGTTAATGTAATAAAAAATAAAAAAAAAAATTTAATAATAATAATAATAAAAATTGCTTTTTTTTTAATGTGTGCATTTTATCTTAGCACCTTGTTGGAAAAACAAGTAAAAACTCACTGCCCCGAAAACAAATTGAACTGAGGTGACCAACTTCTCAGCAGGGTAAAAAAGGGGGTTTTTCCAAAACCAGTGCCAAGCTGGGAAACTCGGCTAAACCGCAGAAAAATACGATTCCTGCCTAAACCCACTTTTTTAGTGCTTTTGGATGAAACCTTTTTCATACAGGTAAAAATTTCCCCAACATAAATTTGTTGAGTAAACCTCATAAAAAGACTCAAAAAAGCCCTTAAACTTAAACTTTTTACTTTCCCCTGCTAATTTTTCCCCCCCCCCCCCCCCCTTCCCTTTGCTAGAATAAACAAACCACACTTGTTTTGCTACTTCATTCCCTCTCTCAATTCACTACAAAATTTTTTACTTTGTCAAATGAAAATCCATTTTACAAATTTATATAAGAGGACCAAAAAACCAGAGGACCACACGTTTCAAATTGTAAAAATACAGAAACCCTTCAAAAAGCTAGTAGGATTTAAATAAACACACACAAAAATTTTTATAATATATATATATATAAAATTTTAAAAAACCCTTTATTGACATGGGAAGACCCCAAAGGCCCAATCAAAGGGGACAAGCAAATTAATGTCATTTCCAACATTAAACATTTTTAAAAAAACAAAAGGCTCCCTCTAAATTTTCACAAAAATGCCCTTTAAGGGTTCCCAAAGTCTGATCATAAATTCAAATTTTTTTAAAAAAAAAAAAAAAATATCAATCTCCATAACTATTTGGAAATGAAATTACTTATAATTATTTAAATATTGGGTTTTTATTTAAAATAAAAAACCCAAAATTTCCCTTGAAACATATTTTTTAAAAAACCAAAAATTTTTCAAGCTATAAACACAAATAAAAAATATTTTTTAACTTTTAAAAACACAAATAAAATTGGGTTTTCAATAAAGGGTGAAAAAAAAAAAAAAAAAAAAATCAATTTTCCTAAATTCATTTTTTAAGCTTGATTAAGATTATGAAAATTACTTTTGGGGTAACCTATTTTACAGAAGGGGGGAATCTCCGCCCTTTTCCCAAAACGGGTTTAAAGATCAAATAGGGGTATCAATTGAAAAATTGTATTTTCAAAAAAAAAAAAAATTAAAAAACTTTTATATGAAAAAATATTTTTAAATAAAAACCCAATTTTATTTTGAGATTTGGCAAATTTTATTAATTAAAATTTGTGAGATTTGTTGTACAGCTATACTATTTAAATTTTTAAAAGGGAAATAATTCTCTAATGCCCAGAGTAAGTTAAAAAAAATCATAAAAAATTTCTCCAAAAGTTAATTTTTCTTTTTTATTTAACCCTTAGAGGAAGTGTTTGTATAGCAACGATCAAATTTCTATAAACCTAGCCCCTTCCAATTTTTACCAAATTTAAAAATCGACCAAAATTTAAAATGAAAAATTTTAAATAGAAAAGCGTAACCAAAATATGCAACCCCAATAAAAATGTCAAAAATTTTTAACTAGAGAAAAATTTTTTTTAATTTTCTCACGAAATTTCGGGTTTTTTTTTAACTTTTTGACCCCCGTTGGATTTTTAAAAATTATTTTTTTTGCTAAAAAATTTTTAATTTTAAAAATTCTGAAAAAACAATTTTTGTGTAACGTAAAAACCAAAAATTTTTTTTTGAAAAAATTTTTATGAACCCTATTCCCAAAACCCAAAAACCTAACAAGTAGGGTAAAAAAAAACAAAAAAAAAAGGGCAATGGGATTAAATTTTGGGAGTAAATAAAAAATATTGAAAACGATTTAAAAACAATGTACCCAAAACAGGGCAACCCAGTCCGGTAGCGGACTAAAAACCCAGGGTCGGGCCTCCCAAGGGTTTTACACCTGAACCACCCCGAAAAAAAAAAAAAACTTTTAAAAATGGAAAGTTATTTTTAATTAATATTATTATTATTATTATTTTTTAGCACCGCTTTTTTTACAACCCTTTCGGGTTATACGAAATTTTAAGGGGAAAAATTTGTGTTATGGAAGGGTGATTGTGAGATGAAATGGGAGGACCTACATTAACGTGGAATCCAAAACCACGTGGGAAACCTGGCTTTTTCCCCCACTTTCACAAGAGTCTTGCCCAAGGTGAAGGAAGGGTTTGGAAAATCAAAAAATTTCTGTCCCGGGGAACCGGGGTTTGAACCCCGCCCCAGCCACAAAAAGGACTTGCCCACCTTACCCAAAACCACCAGGTCCCCTACATGGGGAATTTGGGATAAAACCTAAGAATAAAAAAGTTTTTAAGAAAGTAGCAAAATCGAGAATGAACAGAATTAAAACATTTATTAAAAGAATGAATTAAATATTTGCAACTTTCCCAAATAAGGAAAATTTCCTTTTTTAAATTTGATAATGTACAAAAATCGTCCCTCAAATGACAAAAAGGGTTTGTTTGAAGAAAGAAACAATAAATTAACAATTTAAAAATTTTTGATTTTGGTTTAAAAATACCCAACGAAAAAGTTATTTTTTAAAAATTCCAATCATCTCCAAAGACTGTAAACCCCAAAAACCCTTTCATCAAAAAAAATTTTCCTCAGGAATCCTCTTTTTCCCATAAAACAAAATTTGACATGATTTGCCCTAACTTTCACAAAAAATTTTCGTATGATACTAATAAAAAGTACAACACTGGCTCCCCATATAAAATTTTTTTTAAATATAAAAATAAAAAAAATTTTAATATCGACCCTTTTAAAAATTTAACCAACAAAAAATATTATTTTAATCCGGGGTAAAAAAAAGGGCGTTCAATAATAAAAAATTACTATAAATTTTTTCCAAACCCAAATTCTCATCACTACGTTTCCTAAAATTTTTCCCCCCCCAAAACCTCATAAATATAAATTCTACTTAAAAACCAAAGGGTTTAAAACAACAAGTTTAATTTAATTTAAATTTAAACTTTTCCCCCAATCTAACTTTTAATAAACATTTCCGGGATCAAACTTTTTAAAAAAACTTTTCCCAAGATCTAAAAATTTAAACCGGAAAACCCCAAATTTTGCCCCATTTAACTAAAAAGGGTTTTTGAGATAAATAAACAATAAATTTGCCAAACTTTTAAACCAACCCTATATTTAAAATTTTTTTTTCCAAAAAAAAGTACTGCTTAAATCATGTGTGCCCAGAGCCCAAAAACCATTTCAATAAAAAAAAAAAAATTAAATTAAAAATATTATGCCAAAGAGAATTTAAAAAGACATAAATTAAAAAAAATCCGCCGAAAGAGTTTTTGTTTACTTTTTAAATAAATAATAAAGAAACCCACCCTCGTCCAACTTTTAAACCGAAGCATGTCCAAGAGGGGCCCTATCTTTTAAAAAACCCAAAGTCTTAAAAAATTCATTTCAGCCCCAAACCAAACCGAAACACGGGAAAGGGAAGGGAACCCCACACGGGGAGGGGGAAAATACAAGGAGAATAAACAAGGAGGGGAAATCCAAAATGCGAGGGAATATTCCATACGTTTTTAGACCACTTGGGAACACCCCTGGATATTGGGGCGGCGCCGGCCCAGTCTAAATTTTGGCATGTTTGTTGAGGCCGGGGGGTTGCTTATTTGTGGCTGGGAGGGGTAGTGTCCGTACCGGTTTAAACTGGGGTAACATCCGGCAATGGGGTAATCCCCTTTTTTCCCCCCGGACTTAGAGGGGTTTTTTCCTTGTAACAAAAGCTAAAATTTATTTTTTTATCAAAATTTTTTAAACATGCTGGGAGATGAATCTATGTTTTTGAAAGGGTAAACAAAAATCTGTGATTAAAAATTTTAATTTAACTAAACCCTTTGGGCCCGGGGGCATCAATATAACACGGCAAAATGATCTAAAGGTTTTTCCCGCTCCCAAAGGGGTTTAAAACAAGAAAGGTGGGGGGGTGCGGGGATGGGCGCGTTTAAAGACCCTACACTGGACTTTTTTTTTTGGAGCCATGGAGCAGGGGGTCTTTTAAAGGCCTTTCGGGGCTTTTGTTGCGAGGCTTTTTTTTAAAAGTGGGCGTTTCCCTGTGTTCCCGGGGCAGCGGCATTTCCGAGGCGTTTTAATTTGGGGTCCACGGGGAAAAATTTTCTGACACCAACACAATTATCTGTGGGTGGAAAAATTCAAGCAACTTTTCCCAGCGTTAAAGGGAAAAGTGGGGCCAGGCCGCCAAAGGGCACCCCGGGGAACGCCAAAGAAATCCGATGAGAAAAAAAGAAGTTTGTGGAACCCCAGTCCCGGCGGCCGACCCGTAAAAAAAAGCGCGTTTTGGGAAAAATGTCTGACCTCAGAAAAGACAATTTTGTTTTTGATCGGGCTTTTTCCATCCAAAAAAAAGGCTACTGTTAAAACATTTAAAAAGGTTTTCAATGACTATCAAAACGAAAAGCTTTTTTTCCCCAAAAAGGGATTGTTTTGGGTTTTACAGAAAAAAAAAGGTTCATGATGACAACGAGGCGCATTTTCATCGGGACGGTTATGTAAATAAACAGAACTTTCGTTATTGGTCAGCTAAAAAATCCTGAAAACTGCATGAATGCCCCTCTGCATAGCCAAAGGGGGTTCACTGTTTTGGTGGGGTGTAAAAAAAAACCCTTGTGTCATGGGCCATACTTTTTTAAAGGGGGGGGGGTCGAACTTTTACGGTCAATTCCAAGGGTTTATCTGTTGATGTTAAAAAATTTCCCTTATTCCCCCTAACTTTGGAAAAACCTTAGTGCGCAGTAAAATTTTGTTTTCCAGCGGGAGGGGGCAACGTTATACAACCAAGGAGGTGATGGATTTTTTAAAAGTAATTTTTCGTGGCCGAGAAAATCTCGCTTTTCGGGGATTTTTGCATGGCCAGCACGCCCCCTTAATTTTAAGCTTTTGTTTTTTTTTTTTCCTTGTGGGTTTTATTAAAAAATAAGGGATCAACATAAACAACCCCCACTTTGGGGTGGAAATTTTAAAGGTGGCCATAACTCAAAAAAATTCCCAACCCTGTCTCCGGGAAAAGGGGGTTTGGGGAAGGTTTTCAAACAGTTTTGGGGTGAACGCAAAGTTTTTTAAAACACAAAAAAGGGCACCATTTGAAGGACGTCATTTTCAAATTTTAAACTAAAGAAATGGGTTATTTTCCCAAATTTTTAAATTTTTTCCCTTTTCCCCTTTAAACACCTTTTCTGTAAAACCCCAAAAAATTTTTTTTTTACCACCCCAAAACATTTGTTTTCTTTTGTATTTTAAAAAAAACCGCCCAAACCCTTTTTGCCGTTTCCCTGATAGTTTTTAAAGAGATTTTTGGAAAAAAATTGCCATTTCTACCCTTCTCTAATGTTAGCTACGCCACTGATTTTAACTAAAATTTTAATTATTTGGTTTTTTGGACCCTATCGTTTAATAGAAAAGGGTTTTAAACCTGCTTAAAATAATCCCAAAACCTTTTAATATTACTGGGAAAAAAACATTTATTCTGAAAAAGGGTTTTGATTTTTAATTTTTATAAAAGAATTACTTCAAAAATATAAATTTTAAAAAAAAGCCCATTAACTCATTTTTTCAAAAACCCCCAATTCCGTTAAAAAATTTTTCCCCCGTTTTTTTTTAAAATTTCAATCGGGGATAACACGACTCCTAAAAGTTTTAAATATTAAATTTTTAATTTTAAACAATTTAAATTAGTTTAAAATCTATTTAAAAAATTTTTTTTTTTCCCCACCCCCCCCCTTTTAAAAATTAAAATCCTATAGTTTTTTTTTGTTTTCTTAAACTCCCAAACGCCATTTTTTTATTTAAATTGTGGAGGATTTTAACGCCTTTTTTTGCTACAAAAAAGTTTTTAAATTTTTGAATTTTATTTACGATTTTAAAAATTAAAATTTATATTTTTGTATGTTTAAATAAAAAAAAATAAAAAAATTTAATTTTTTGAAAAAACTAATTTTCCCTAGCAGAAGAAAGCGCTTTTAAATTATTCTCGGCTGTAATAATAAAATTTTTTTTTTAATAGTTATTATTCTATATTTCATTGTGGTTTAAAATTTTTTAAATTGGGGTTGTTTTGTTATGTAATCTCGGCAACATTTTCTTTAGGCCGATGTTTATTTTAAAAAAAAGGAAAATATTTTTTTTAATGATTTTTTTTTTTTTTTATGTTTGTGAACTCTTTTCCCCCCCCTCCGGCCAACGGGGGCCCAAAAACTCCCCAAACCTGTTTTTAGTACCGTTTTTAAAATTTACCTAAATTTCCTCTGAGGGTGCTATAAATAGCCCCCCTTCCCCCCCCCAAAATTTTTAAAATCTTTCCCCACATCCGCCTCCCACATTGGTTTTCCCCTTTCACAAAGGCTCAACCCCCCCCCCAACCCTGGCCCAGTAAAGTCCCGGGCCCCACAAGACAAGAATAGATAATGGGGGCATTTTCCTCGGGGATCTAAATTTTCCCGGTGCCAATTCGGCCCCCCAAAAAAGACAAAAAAAAAAAAAAAAGATAACGAGGTCATTGACCCGGGGGAACAGGGTTTTTTTTCCCCGGCGCCAGAAATTTGGGCCCGACAAGACAAAATAGATATTGGGAAAAGGGCATTGGGCCCCCGGGGAACGGGGGTTTTCCCCCGGGGTTTAGCTTGACGGGGGTCAACGAGACAAGGAAAAAGATCGTGACCCGATAAAAAAAAAACCCCTTTGGGTTTTTTTCCCAAAAACGTTAAACATTGCGGTTTTGTCGCAAACCCTTTTGGGGGGCAAGGGGGGGGGGGGGGGTTTGGGGGAGGCAACAAAAACAAGTTGAGACAAAAATAGATTTTTGAGGTCATTTACCCCCTGCAACGGGGTTTTTCCCCGGCGAAGGTTTTGGGGGGGCCCGACAAGAAAGTTGGGGGCAAATCTAGTCGTTTGACTGGGTTTTAAATAGGGAAACCCCCAAACATTAAAAATTCCGGGCATTTCAATTTTTTAATTTGGAAAAAAAATAAAAATCGAGATGAGTTTTTAAAAAAAAAAGGACTGGAAAACGGGATAAAATTTGGGTAATTTTTAAATTTGGGTTTTTTAAATTTTAATGGTTTCTAATTTGATTAACATTCAGGCTGTACAGTGGTATTCTCTTTTTTCTTTTTTTAGATGAGGAGCCCCCTGAAAGCCTTTGGGGTGGGGGCGCAACCTGAGGGATCCCACTAACCCGGGCCATTGATTCAAATTTTCCAAAAAGGGGATTTGGAGCGGATGCGGGCTTGGGCCCCTGGGTTTTTAAAAAAAATTAAAAAGCTGCCTAAGATAGATTTTTCCCGTGGTTTTTTTTTTTATCTGTAAATGGTAATTAATATGTTTATTTTAAAAATTTTAGACTCTGGGGGTCCAAAGGGGGTGGATAGGGCCCCTTTTTTGGGGGACGTAGCGAACGGGCGTTGCGAATCTACCCAGCCGGGGGCGCCCCCCAAAGATCTGTGGGGCCCGGCACGACGGCGCTGACGTCCTCAGGCCCCTCCCAGGCATCCTCTCTCCTGCAACCCTATCGCCACGTCCCCCTCTGTTTTTGGGCAGATTGGACCCCCATCGACAGGCTGAAAAGTAAGTAGCCAAATAGTTTGAAAAAATAATATATGTTAGCTCCCCCGCTCCCCCTCTTTTCCCCCTCACGCAAACATTGGGTTTTTTCGGCACTTTGTTTGGGAAAACCCCTTGTCAACCCGCTCATTCAAGTCCAATTGTACTAAATTCGTTTAGTGGGCAAGAGAATGCGGGGAAAAATATTTATTGTTGCTTTAAACATTTTTAAAAATCCTAATAATTTTAAATCGTCTTAAAAAAATATGCGGCGCCTGTGGGGGGGGTCCCTGGTTTCCCAATTTCCCGACAAAAAAGCGAAAATACTAAGTTTATGGGCTTTTTTAAAAAGCCCAAACGGGGGATTTTGTACATGTTTATTTCCCAAAAAAAAATTCAAAAAAGGAAAAAAATTATAATTGCCCTTTAGACATTTATTAAATTCCCCGTTTCACCAAAATTTAAAAATAAATCTATAAAACTTTTTATTTATGACGGGGTGGTGTAAATTTTAAACAAATCCTTTTAAAAAAGAAAACAATTTAAAAATAAATATTAAAAGATTCCTTCCCCAACGCGCGTGGATTTTGGGAGGTTTTTTCCCCTTTTCTCCACCCCTTCAAATGCGACTTTTACTTCCTCTAATTTAAAGGGGACAAGGAATTTTTATTTTTTAACAAAAAAAATTTTTTAACATTTTAAAAGATTTTTTAAATTTTTATTTAAAAATTACTTATAAATTTTTTGTAGTAAGTTTTTTTTAATAAAAATTCTCCCCCCTCCCGCAAAATGCGGGGGCACTTCCCCTATTTTTTTGGATCCTAAATTTTTTTTTAATAATTTATCCCCCGGTGTGGGGTTTGGGTAAAAGCGTTTTTTTTCTCGAGGCCAGAGGGTCTAGGGCATTATGGGGAGGGTTTTTTTTTTAATAATTTTTTTCCCAAATTTTACCTTTCCCTTTGAAAAAATTGGAGCACTTCCCTAAAAAACAGGGTTACAGTATTTATTAAAAGTTTAAAAAAAATATATTCTCTAAAAAATTTAAAAATATTTTAAAGTTGTATTTAATAAAAAACATAGGGAAATTTATGTTGAAAGTTTTTTTTAATAGAAAATTTTTTTTCTCCCCCCCCCTTGGGAAAAAAGCGGGGCCCTTCCTCTAATTTCGGCCTTTCATTTAAGTGACTAATTTTTTTTTGTGAAAAATTTTAAATTTAAAAATGGGCCCAAAAAAATTAAAGTTTTTGCGCACAAAATTTTCCCTGCCCCTGTGTTTGGGTATAGCGTTTGTTTTTGTGTAGAGCCAACGGCCCTGGCCGAAAGGAGTTTTTTAAAGGGTTCGAATCTTGCCTTTGGGAAAAATACGGCGTTTTTTCAATCATTTTTCGGAAAAATTTTTGGGTTTTTGTTTTAAAACAATTATGTAAAATAATTTTAAAAAAAAATACAAAGAAAGGGTTTTTAACAGTGCTTACTTTTACATGTTTATAGTTTAATTGGAGACCTAAAAAGGGGGGACGGCCCTTTCCCCCCGCCCCCGGCTACTATCCCTCTCACCATACTGCAGGAGCGCTGCCTGCACCAGAGAGACGGTGCGCGAGTCCCCCTTTCAGTGCGGGAGAACGGGGTCGTTTAGCCGGCTACCCGCTGGGCCATCCCTTTGGCCCCCCAACAGGGATTTAGGGGCCCGGAAAATCAGAGAGGGGGGGCAATTTTGGAAAAAGGCCCTTTTTCCCCTTCGTATCGTTGAAGAGAAGGGTTAAACAATTGAGGCTTTTTTTATAAACCCGGGAGAGAAATTAAACCCTACACTTGGTGCTCCCAAAACTTCGTGACGCATTAAGCGGGCTTAAGAACAAATTACTAATTTGCCCCCCATCGGCTGCAGGACCCTGGCGTTTTTTGGGCCCATGCCCAAAGTCGGCCTTTCTTTTGGGAAAAAGCACTGACACTAAATTGAGCCCGTTTTACGTCTCATTTTAAAGGGGACAGACCAGCCAGAAAGCTCGAAACGTGCTTTATAACGTAAGTCCCCGTGTTTACAAAGTAAAACTTTTTTTTTGAGTACAGCCAAACACTGTACGTTAAACTCGCCACTTTTTAAAGGAAACCCGTGGGAGTGGAAAGATATTGTGATAAACTCGCTCCCACAACACAATGCCCTAATAACCCAAAAGGGAAACATTACGAATTTAAAAAAGACGGCACACTTTGCCCCAGCCCGTGCATTGGTTGTCCCCCCCAAAACTATATGTTTATAATAAAAGATAACCAGGGTGAAAGGACGGAACACCCCTTTTAAAAAAATCAAAATGGGGCGTTTTATTCAAAAACTCAAATCAGAAAACTAGCCGTGATGCCCGTGTGAAAACTTTTGGGAAAAGGGGGTGGGGGTCAATTTAGCTGAAACAATTTCAAGCATACCATCCCAATACAAATCACAGTTTCAGGGAACGTCCCCCGGGAAAATTCCTTTAAGGGGGACCTTGATTTGTAAATTTTCACGACGATAAGCAAAAACCCCTTTTGACGTCATAACATCCTTTACACAGCATTTTAAAAGCTCCGGTTAAATTTTGCCGGAGTGCCGGTTTTTTTCAGGAATAAGAACAAACACAAGGCGAATCCGCGGCAAAAAGTGCTACGCTAAAACGGGTTTTTAAAAGGAGGCCAATCTGTGGTCGTAAAACTGTGGGCGTGGTTCACAAATCAGACGTCTTTTATAACCATAAAATTCCCCCCGTTTATTCAAACTCACAGGTCGGTCCGTGATTTCAAAAAGGGTTTTTCGAAGTAAGCAGGCAATTTTTTTAGTTTTTGGGAAAAATCAAATTATTTACATAGGTTTATGAAATTTTTTTATAGTATGCGATTCATATCGCCTTTGGTTCCCTTTTGTTATATGAAGAAAAAACCCCCCTCCAAGCCAACGCTTGGGAAAAGAGCAATTTTATGTTTGAAATTTTAAAGATTTTTTAATGCCGACAAAAACGCTTCTTCAAAGGGGCGGCAGGCACGTACTTTTCACAACCAACCAAAGTGGGCCCTGCAAACGTGTTGTAAGGCTTGTGTTTATATGATTGCAAATGAAAATCAAAATTTCACCCATTGTGGGGGGCGAAAAGGACCGCATATTCAAGGGGGATCCACAAATTGGGAAATTTTTTGAATTTATAGAACAAAATTTAAAACCCAAAAATTTTTGGATATCACCCTCCCTCGGCCATAAAAGCTAAATCCTATGATGGTAATTTTAATTTTTAAAATACATGATGGAGGTAAAAAAAAATTGACTTCCCTAACTTATTAAAAAAGGTATGAAAAAACAAATCCAAAAAGTTACGGCCCGCTCCACTTTTTTTTTACTCACTGAACTTTTTCCCATTCGCTGTCCAAATTGCCCCAAAAATTTCGGCTTGGACCCAGTCTTTGGCCAAGGGACATTTTTCCCCCATTTTTTTTTAGTAAAAAAGAAAACGCGGGGGGATAGGGGTCCCTTGCCGCCAAAAGGGGGACCCACGGGAGCGGTGAAGTCCCGTTGAGGGGAAAAGGGGCCCCTTTTAGAAGTGGGATGAACCCTTTTGGGCAAAGAAAATTATGTCTTTTATTTAAAAAGGATTTGGAAATGTATTGTTGAAAAAATGTAGAGATTTCCCAAGGAAGGGCCCGCCTGAATTTTTAAAAGATTTCTCATGGGGAAAGCAAAAAGGGGGATCCTTTCAGAGAGCGTTACCGGGTAACTGGGGCCCAAGTTGGTTTTTCAAACCGAAGTCAAACTTTAAAGGGGAATACTATCGGGGATTAAACCCTAACGGGGGTATCGGTTTTCGCAAGGGGGCCCGCGTTCGCACGTTTGCGAAAAATGGGTCGCTGGGGGGCCCATCAAAGGGGGTGTCTCTATTCTTTTATGCGGGTAACGGCCGGGGAGGAATATTGTTAGGGCGACGTGGAAAGGGGGTTGTTTTTAAACTGGGGAAACCACCAAACCCTCCCCCAGTTTTTTTGGGGTAAATTTGGGACGGTGTCCTCTCTGTTACCCTGACAACCACCCCCGTAAAAAATACCCCCCCGAGACCCTGGAGACCGTTATGAAAGGGGACCGTGGCTTGTTTTTTGGGAAAAATTTAAGAATCCGGCTAATCCGGGCAAAAAATGTGGGAGTGCATTTTAATGAGATGAAACGCACAGCCCAAGGGCTTTCAAGCAATTTTTTACCCGGCACGAGGGGATACCAAGGAACCTCCATTCCCCCCGGGGTGCATTTCTTTGGGGGGCGTACAAAAATTATCAAGCTCCTTTTACGAAACAGACCTTTCTTGTGGGGGAAGATCAAATACTTTGGTGTTTGATCCCTTGTATCCCTACGTTTGCAATACAAAAAATTTCCCAGTCGGCCACCCCAAAATTCCCCTTGGAACCAAATTGGCCCCTCTATAGATCAAGTAAAGGGATACCAAAAATTTTCAAGTGACCCTCCGCGAGAAAATTTTTTCCCGCCCGTATGCCTACACGGATGCACACAAGCTATTTTAACTTTTGTAGGGAAAAGCCCAGGAAGGAGAAAAACCAAGGGGCATGTCCCGCAAAAACGACAAAAAAAAAACGCGGTTACAGGGGTTTTGGGTGATTGAAAAGAACCGGAAAAACCGTTGAGGAAAAGGGAAAAACCGTGAAGCATGCACGAAGGGTGGGGGTTTCAATGTATCCCGTTTTTTGACCGTCAGACGCGTTTTGGCGGCCCCGTTAAACGGGGACATTGATACTTTTTTGAAAATTAAAAAAGAAGCCAGCGGGTGGGCCCGAGTGGGGCACCCCACAGAGGAAAAATTAGCATATATTAAAAAAAAAGGAAAGGGAAAGGGGGAAAACTAAATTTTTTGGCTCTGTTTGGAAAAACCCCCCGGGCTCCGCACTCGGGGGGGGGTAAACTTTTTTTTAAAATTTACTATGGGGGAAAATTTTTTTGGGAAAAACTCATTTACCAAAACCCTAGCCCCTTTTCCCAAAGACTTCAGGGCGCCACAAAATAACCCGACGTATCCGGGACAAACACCGTGGACAAACGTGATTGATGTAAATGAAGAGGTTAAGTTCCTCAATTTCAAGGACGCGTGCGCGTTTCGCCCCAAACTAAACCAAGTGTGGCGGGGCGTTGCTACACGACTGCTTGGCTAGGTTTTCACTTTAAACCCGCATCCTTTTTTCAATTGGGGGGGCCGCGTTTTGTATCAAGATACAGATAGCGTTATAAATTTACCGAACGCCCCGGGGCTTGGAGTCCACCGCCCCGGGGACTTTTAGGGGGACCTCACTGATGAACTTCAGGGTTACGGGCCGGGAAGCTACTTTGCGCCCTTTTTATCTGGGGGTCCCAAAAATTACCCTTTCCCAGTTTGCTTGGCGGGGATCCTGCCAAAAAAAAAACGGGGTGCAAGGTTCGTGGGAACACCAAAACTAAGGAACACGAAAGATGGGTTTAAATTTTTTAAAAATTTTGAAAGGGGATGGCACCGAAAAAGCTGGGAAAAGATACATACAGATACCGCACAAAAGTAAAAAAAGGTCTTGCACTGTATAACCGTTTCGCAGAAAAAGTCTACCGGGCCCCTGTACACCAAACCGGCCGGATAAAAAGATGAATTTTTTAAAACGTTTTCCGTTTTGGGGGTCAGAAACCTTGGGAAACCCCGCTCAGCCACAATAAAAGGTGCTTAATTTTGACGGGGTGAAAAGTCATCTTTTTTTCTTTCACTAAAAAACAGTTCCACTGACATACCATTTTTCAAAAATTTGAGTTTTTTTTTTCCTATTTTTTTTTGCATGAAAACAAGCAAATTTTTTTATGCACCCGGGGATACTTTTTTATTTTTTTATTTGGCCCCGTACAGTCCTTTCCCCCAAACCCGTTTTTTTTTTATCAATTATTTAAATTTTTATAAATTTTAATTAAAATAAATTGTTTGTAAAATATTTTTTTTTTAAAAATTTTTAAAAAAAGTTTGTTTTTTTTATTTATAAAATATTATTTTCTTTCCCAGTCAAGTATAATAAACTGATTGTATAAATTTTTATTTTTAAACTTTTCCCAAAAAAAATAATAAACTGTATATATTTTATTTTCTTTTTTAAAATTTATACCAAACTTTTTTTAAAACCCCAGGCCACTATTCCCCCCCAAAATTTCAAAAATTCACAGTAATCTTTTCATGTGTGTAAAAAATATTTTAAACAAAACCAGTTATGGGTTTTTTTCAAATAATTATATATTGTAAAAATTCAAAGATACTTTAAACTGTGTAAATACTTTTTTTTATACCAAATAAATATTGTAAAAATTGTTTTTGTTTGTGTTTTTTTTAAAAAAGTTTTTATACCCCACACCTCCCTCCTATCCCAAAAAATCAAGCTCTATAGCTTTTAAGCTCAGCTCAAACATTAGGGACAAAAAAGAAACAACCATTTTCGGCCAAACATAAGCGCCCTTTCCGGGGGGGAAAATCCATTTTGTGCGACTTTATCCCTCACTTGGACACAATGTGGACATTTTTTTTGTTTAAAAACACCTGGTATTTGCTTTTTCAAAACCCGGGGTTCGAACAAGACAGGACAAGGGCCCCACTCATATTCTGGTTTAAAGGGTTTTTCCGGAAAAAGGATGACGTCCCGTAATGACTCCCACGCTAATTTCCTGGACGACCTGATGCGTAAAAACCAAAGAAGTGTGGTCGTCATCTTTTTTAGCAAAAAGGGTGCCACCATCAAAATATTAGCGTCCCTGTACCTAACAAAAATAATTTCCCTCAGGGCAGGGGCCCAAAAAGACCCTTTCCTTAAAAGCACAAAATATCGTGCTTTTTTAAAAAACCCAGGATTTAAACTCAGATTCAACCCCCCTTTTTTCATGACAAGTCTGTTTCCGAAAACCTCTGTTTTTTACAAGAGCTTTTCACCGATGCCCACAAGTTCGCCCCCAAAGGCTATATAAACTAGATTTTTAAAAAAGGGGACCCCAGAAATGGTTCAGAAATAGAACCCGCACAAATTTTGGCTGTTGCGTGTATCTACTGCGCAAAAGCCAAAAAACACCGCCAAATTCCCCCTTACAGATCATTTCACAACCACCCAGTCAAAGTGCGAAGGCAGGCCCCTTTGCTACGTGCGATGTAAACGCAAAGAACCCCCCAACAACGAGTCGCCTTTATGAAAAAGGCCGACAAGAAATGGGAGAAACCCGTTTGCGAGTATGCCTACAACACTTTTAAAAAAACGGGTACCGCTGAAAAAAAGCGCAGAAGACAAAGTTAAAAGTGCCACAAGCAGGTTTTTTGCACAAGCGGTCAAACCCAGGGGAAATTTCTGGAAAAAAAAAAGAAAGCCCACTACTCGTTCAGAAAGGAGAGCGTTCTTGCCCCTTAAATTTTAGACCCCCTTTTAAACAGGGGGGGGGGTCCTTTGGTTCCTTTTCAAAAAGTAAATAAATGAACACAACCCAAAAAGATAAAATTGGTGGGCCCCGGAAAACAATAAAACCGTTAAAAGAGCCCAAAACCACCAAAAAAACGGCTTCCCCAACAAATCTAGTGGTCTCCGATTGGACAAGGAAAAAGGAAAAAATCCTCGCTTCAAAACTTGAAAGACAATCTAAAAAAGGACTTTATAAACCCAAAAAGTGCTACAGCGCTATCTTTCAATTTAGTCAACCCCCTCCACCTTGAAACCCCACCACCAACCCCGAAGGTCTGAAAATTTCCCCTCCCAACTGTACTTAATACTGTACCACACAGGCACGTAAAAAAGCTGAACTTTTACTAGAACCCAATTTAATTTCCCCGAGTCGGCTCTCTGGGGGCTCAAACGTAAAGAGGAAACAAATTTAAAATACGCCTCTTCGTGGATCCCTATTTTGGATTTAGTAAAATCTGGTCAAAAAAACAATAAGACACAGGGGAACAGCAGGGGGGCGAAGTTTTTTTCCCCCGGCGCTGCAAAATAAAACGTTCCGAAAGAATTTTTTGTGAACCCGAAACGTTTGGCGCCCATTAGAGAACCGAAACCCCCAACCAAACCAATTACCCCCGTTTGCAACGCCAAAAAAAGAATAAACTGAAAGAGGTTGGGGTAAAACGGGGGGCTGCCTTTAAAAGCTTTAAAGGGAACTTTTAGCCGACAACAAATACGACCCTTCACATCCTGCCGGGGTTTTCAGGGGGGGCCCTCGCTCATAAAGGTGTCCCCAAAAAAAAATTTCCCCAAAATGTACGAGAAAAGGCTTTTGTGGCCCCGGACGCTTATAAACCAAAACAAACCTGGGTAAAAAAATTCCACGGGAACAAAATCTGGTGTCAAACATTGACGTCTCTGGGAAGCCGAAGTCAAAAGAAAGAGAAGTCTCAGAAAATACAACGAAGGTGCAGTGTACTTGCTCACCGCCCTCGACGTGGGTTTTGTAAATGGCGGGGTGGGGGAAGGGCGCCCTTTCCCCCTAACGGGGAGCGTCGTGAGAGACTTCCCTTTTGGGACAATTTTTAAGCAAAGCGGCCCTAAACCTCTAAGTTTTACAGACGGGCAAGGGACAGAGTTCAAGGCACTCTAGTCCCCGGAAATTTTTTCAAGCAAAAAAGGGGGGCATTAAATACACCACTTAATCCAACGGGAAAGGGAATTTATCGTGGAACGGTTCAATAAAAACCGAAAGGACGCAAAGGGCCTAAATTTACCAAAAAAAACACTATCGGGAGTTGGGCGTCCTCCAACTCTAGGGCGACGCTTTCAACGGGTCCAAGCATTCCAGGGATCAAGATGGCGCCCGCCGACGTTTCAGAAAATAACGTGCTTCAAGTCAAAGGAAAAAACTTTACGGCAAAAGGGGTCCCAAACCCGATGCCTAAAATTTAAAAATCGGGAAAACGGTTTTGAATTTGCAAATCCAAAAAAGCTGTTTTTTAAAGGCTACAAAGCCCAAATTTAAACGAAGAGATTTTTAAAGTTTAGCAGTGTCGTTTTGAGACAACCCCGTCATCTACAGACTCACCGATCTTTACGGCGGGAAAAAGTGGAGGGGGCGTTTTACGAACCTGAAATTTTTAAACCGTCGTCTCCCTAAACTTTTTAAAATTATAAAATATTACGGTCAAGGTTAAAGGCGCCAGAAAGTAAGTGACGTGCAGTGGAAAGGTTACCCCCGCCCAAATTTTAATTCCTTGGGTTCCCCCCCAGTTTTCGTCAGCGCACAAACCCTTAAGGACCAGTTTTTTTATACTTTGGGCCCACGACAGCTCTAGGGATATTTTCCCCAAAAAAAAAAAAAACCCTCCCCGAATTTTAAACCCCCAACTTCCTTAACGTCTTACACTCGAGGGGCGGTGGGGAATCGCCCCTGGCTGAAATTTTTAATATCCTTGTTCTTTCACCACCGACCCGAAAGGGGCAAAATATTTTATGGGACAAAATTTGGGGGGACGCAAAAGGGGTTGGGAAAAAATATTCAAGGGTCATATCCCTGCTGGAAACTACAAACACTATCCAAAGAATTGAACAAGGCTCTAAAAGGAAAAAGGGTTTTTAAAGGGGGTTCTGGATTGTATTCAAGTAAAAACCCCAAAACCCCCAAAAAAAAAATTTGAAGTTATCTCTTTTTCACAAAATATAAAAGCTGTTTTACTCTATCAAGCCAACAAGTCACACTCGTTTCGATCCTAAGAAATAAACTGATAAAATTTCCAAAGTCTTCCCCTAAAGCCGCCAACATTCTACTAGGGCTGCCCTCACAAATGACATCTACATGGGGTATCGACGAGCCTCAGCCCGTGGGTGACATTGTGGCACCGCGACGTAAACGTCGGGATCAAAAACCCTAAACAAACCTAAAGGCAACATAAAAAAATTATCTTTCGAAACCCTTTTCACACTTTCCGGGGCTTAGAAGGGAAATTGAAAGCTTAGAAATCAATATAAAAACCGGGCACGGGTGAACCTGTACCATTCGAGTTTGGAAAAATGTGCGTGAAACTTCAAATTTTTGGGCGGTTTCTCAAAATGGGAAATGTTTTTTCTAAACCCAAAAATACTCCCTCAACCAGGGGGGAACAGGGAAAAAAATTTGGGTTAAAACCCGGTGTTCCCTATCAAAAAAGGGGAAGGGATTGGAAAATTTTTTTTAATGTCTTTTTAAAAGCGTCGTACCGTTGCTTAGAACGGTGCTAAAGGGCCCTCGGAAAAAAAGGGGCTTCATACGGGGGACGACGTGCTCCCCCGAAAGTTTTCCAACAAAAGGGGTCCCTTTCCCAAAAGGCCCCCAAAAGGGAACGTATCGGCGAGGCTGGAACAAACCCGAAACGCAAAGGGTAACGAAGACAACCCCGCTGATGACCGGGTCAGGCTATAAGGGCGTCGTAGGAAGCAACACTTTAAACTAAGGTGTCACCCGACGTAAAAAGGGTCAAGAAAGAAGCAAAGAATTTTCATTAAAAAGTCCTTTTTTAAAACCCTCATTTCCCGCGATGCACCCGCAGTGAAATCGAACCCTTTTTTCCCTGCCACCCACTCAAACCCTCCCTTTAAAGCGGGGGAATGGTCCAGTAAAAAAACCTGTCTTTCCCCCACCGATGATTCACCCATCGAATTTTACCGTTACTGGATAAGGCCATTTTTAAAAACCCATCTTTCCCCAAAAATGCTCAAAATCAGGGGGGGCCATCATGAAACCCGATGGGGGCGCCCTTTTACAAGGGGATCCAAACGCTCCCGCCCAAAATTTTTGGGTGCATTCCCCTATTCACCATGGGGACGGTTTTTTTTAAAACCAAAAAATATTTTCACCACCCCAGCAAAAACGTAGCCTATAGAGCTTTCATTAGAACGCTGCCAATTTAAATTTGCGAAGGGCCCAAAAAAACGCCTTTTTACTTTCGGGCTTTGGTTTTTGCAGACAAAACCCCCCAACCTTTTAGGAGCTAAAAGCCAACAACAAGGGATTTTTAGGGCCCCTCGCAGTCTTTACCCCAAAAATTTAAAAGGGGGATTTTGGGGGAAACTACACGATGACGGGGTTTAAACCCAAGGGGAAAAACCCCTTTTTTAAAGGCGCCGAACTCAAGTCAGGGTTGGGCCCTTCCAAGACGTGTTTTGCCCTTTTTGGGGGTCCCTGAACTCCCTCACTTTAAGGGTTTTTCACGTTGAAGCTGGCCCCTTTTAGTGAACGTGTCAAAGTACAAACCCTTTTATACGGTTTGGGACACGCCAAAGTATTAAACTTTTAGTTCCCCCCCAAGTATCCCACACCGGGTTTTGGGAAATAAAAAAACTCACTATTCCTACGGGCGTGCAAGGAAATCTCTGGGCAATGTATTCACCGGCCAGTTTTCCCAAAAAAGGGGGCATTGGGAATTTTTTGTTTAAACGCAGCTTTCAACGGAGACGCCACCAAAAAAACCCGTTTAACTTTTAAACCAAAGGCATGAAACCCTTTTTCGCTGTACGGGAAAGGGGGAAAAAAACCGCGAAACCGTTTCAGCCTGAAATTTTTTAAACGGAAAAAACTATGTCAGTCCTTTTCACACGCTGTTTTCCCTTGAACGGGTATCCATTTCATGAAAAGGGGTAGTGACATCAACCCCGATAACCTACCCCCAAGGGATAACCCCTCATGGGTTTCATCTCACACCTAATCTGTCCGCCCACATGACATCACATTGGAATTGGGCGAGACACGGTTCCCCTGGGGCATAGAAGTGGCTTTACCCGAGCTCTCACCGAAACCGTCAACTGTATGTGTACGGGGAGTTTTCCAACACAACACCCCTTTCCCAAAGGGCAGAAACGCCCTGACCGATTAAAAGGACGTTAATATAAACGGCTTCCCCCCCCCTTACCCCCCCATTTAAGCTATTTTGGGCCCCATGAGGTTTTCCCCGAGCTTCATCGATGACAACAACGAGTTTCGTCAAGGAACTGAGGGTTTTTTTCTGTATGCGGCACATTACTTCAACCCTTGGGGGGTTAAAACCTCCATACGCTATCGAAGAACTTTTTCCCGAGATGCCAGAAAGCAAGCCGACTATATAGTCAACCAAACTGGGACGATCACCCCGGGATTGGTGATGTTTATTTCCGCCTACTTTGAATCCCCCATCTCACGTGCCACAGCGCGTGCAGAAACCCCTCTACCCCAAGGGGGGCAGAAAAGAAAAAATTTCTAGTCAAATACAAATTCCCACACCCACGTAGATCTGTAAAACAGAGGGTTTTTCGTCACTGAAAACACTTTAAAATTTGGGGGGCACCAAGTGCATGGCACTTTAAGTAGTTTTGTATGGAATTTTCTGCTCTGCCTCTATCGCCCGGGGGCCCCTTTTAGACAGGTTGATTTTAAGATGGACACCCCCACCAAAGACGTGCGCTGAAAATAAGTCCCAAAGGGTTTCCCTTCTGTACGGGCGGGGGTTTTTCCCGCTGATCAACTACCCTCAAGAATAGCTCGACCTGCTGCTCAACCCTCAACACCGATCCACAACAAAAAAACCCAAAACCCGGAACGCATTGGGGGCCCCATCTTTATCGACAAGAAAGGCGGGATAAAACTTTTAAAAGTTATGGGTTTTCCCCCGCGTATAAAACACATCCCGGCATTATAACCAAAAAAAAACTTTTTCCCCACTCCCATAGTAAGCTAAAAACTTCAAAGCAAAACATCAGACGTTTTTCGGGGCCCTTTCTGTCTCCCTGTACCTTCTCTATCGCCCCAGAACATTCCGCCGAAAAAATTGCCAAAAAAACCCATTCTCATCCAAACCCCTCATACAGCCAACGACAAAAGGTTTGGGGAGATATTAAAAATAATTTTTCCCAAAACGAAAGGGGGGGTGGGCCGGCCCCCTTTAAGGCCGTTTCCAGGTGGCGTGGGGGCCTATAAAAGGGGGGGTCCCGGTGGGGGGGGCAGGCCAAAAACCACCGAACACATTGAAGGCAAAACGTTTTTTCGGTACAAAGGGAAAGCCTGCGAAACCCCTCCCGTCACCATTTTTTTCAAAACATTTTTTTCCCGGGGGATTTGGGGTCACGCCCAAAACGAGTCATCGTTGGGATGAGGTCAAGAACAAATTTAAAGCCCTATATCCCCCTAGAAAAATGTGGGGGGAACTGCCCCGTTTTAACCTACAGAATGGGAAGGAAATTACACCTACAAATGGTCCTATCAAAGTTTTTTTACCCAAAACGCCCAAACCCCCTCAGAAGATTAGTCTACCAATCAAAGAAATCTTTTTTGAGACGCATGTGCGGTGACCGGTTTTGGTCTCATCAACGAGAAACCCAAAACGGGCCCGGGAAACAAACCGGTTTGCCTATCCCAAACACCCACGGCGTGTTTTGTGAGGGGTGGGGCCCCACCGACGTCGCCGTCGACCGACGGGGGGCATGTTTTTTTTGGGCCCCGTCGCCCGCCAATTTTTAACAATTTTTATCGACACCCGCGTGGATGTATGCGACAAAGCAAAAAGAATCGACGGGTTTCATCGACCAGAACAACCACGTTTTGGGAAAAGCACATCAAAAAAACCCGGATATTATCAGTGCTACCGACCATACACGTCAATTATCGGTTTGGACTATTACAAGTTGGATTGTGAACTAAAAACAAATTTTTCTAACCATCTAAGAGACATTGTAGAAAAACTATTAACGAATAATGCGTCCCCTTTCCCGTAAAAATATAAATTTTGATGTTTAATAAAAAAATTTTAAAATTTGTAACATCTTTTTTTATTTACGGGGCCCCCAAATTTTTTGTCGGCCCCGCACCCCCATCCCAGGTCCCAAAACTATTCTTGTCCCCAAAATTCTTTTGGGTTTCCCCCCAACCTTTGGGCCCCCGGGGAAAACCCCCTGTCGGGGGCAATGACCCCAATATCTATTCCCTTTTCCCCAACTTGGGCTTTTCCCGCCCCCAACCGGCGCCAGGGGGCGACAAAAACACCAATGATTACGTCATTTGGGGAAAAAAAAAGGTTTTCGAGGCACGATCTATTCTTTTTTCTCGTGAGAATTCCCAAACTGACCCCAGGGAAAAAAAACCCCTTGCCCAGGCAAAGACCTCCCAAAACTAAATTTTTGTCTGCCCGGGCCCACATAACGGGCCAGGGGGGGTTGGGGGGGGAAGGGTGCCCTTTTGACAGAGGAAAACCCAAAGTGGGAAGGGGGATGTGAAAACAGGTCCCAAAAATTTTGGGAGAAGGGGGCATTTTATAGCAGCCAACAGAAGAAATAGGGGGGCCCCCCCCCAAAATAACGGGACTCAAAAAGGGTGTGAGTGTTTTGACCCGTTGGCGGAAAACGGGGGTTCCCAAAAGCCCCCCTAGCTTTCTAACCAATTTGGGCCAAATTTTCCATTTTTGACTTAAATATAGTAAATTACCACTTTTGGGAGAAAAAAAAACTGCACCAAACGTAAGGGTTAACCCTTTTAGATTTTCCCTAAAAATGTTTGAAAAAAAATAAACCCTTTAAAAATTAAAAATTTTTAACCGAGCCCTAGATCTTACCTTAAATTTGGGGGGACAAAATTCAACGTCTATCCTTACCAGATGCATTTGTTTTTAATTTTTTTTGGAGAAACCCTTATTTTTTTTCCTTTTAAAAAAAAATAAATAAAACCGGGGAAATTTTTTCATTTTAAAACATAAATTTTTGTTTTTATAATTAATAACCTTTTTTTTTCTTAACAGTTCAAGAGAGTTTTTTTCATTTTAAGTATTGGTTTTCAATACTTGTTTTTAATTTGATAACAAGGAGAAATGTCTTATTGTTTCCCGGGGTTTATTTAAAGGGTTTTCCCCTTCCCAAATATAATAATTTAAAAACAAACCCTTTTTTTAAAAATTTTAATATGTCATTTTTTTTTTTTTTATATTTAATGTACCTTGTTTTTTTAAAACCCTTTCAACCCATCTTAAAAAATAGGTTTTTTAAAAAGGGTTGGGTGTCCCTTCAAGAAAAAAATAATCTCCAGGAAATCCTTAGTTTTAAGTTTTCAACTTGAGTTTAAAAAATTTTGGTAAAGTCCCGAGGGCTTTGTCCAATTTCTATGGTTAAATTTTTTTTTAAAATTTTTTAATAAAAATCTACAAATTTCCCAAGAAAAAAAAAAAGAGGTTTGTAGTTGGGACCCAATACAAAATTTAATTTTACTAATTTAAAAATTTTATTTAGTCATACTTAATTTAAAGTATATCCCTTTATCTAGGAAAGCGGAAAAAACAATAATAAAAAAAAATATTATAATTTTGGGAAAACGTATAGGAACGGTCGAAATTTAAAAATAAAAGGAACGAACACAAAATGGGGTTTTATAATGAAAAGAAAACACAGTTTTTAAAACTTTTCTTTTTCTGCTTTTGGGAAAAAAGTTAAGGTTTTCCTTTTTAAAGGGAAAAATTTATTGTCACAGCCCAATCCCCCGACCTAGGTTTTTCCCTTCTATTGGAAATCATCAGGGGGGAGTTGAAACCACAACGCAAATTACAAAAGAGGAAACCAAAAAAAACCCAAAATTTGAAAAAGGGGAAAAATGTAAAGAGACGCGTAAAAGGTAAAACAAAAAAAAAAAAAAAGGGAAAAAAACATTGAATGTGTTTGGGGTTTATTTTATTGAAATGAAATTAGTTTTGATCAAAACTAAAAAAAATAAAAAGTCATGGATGAAGACAATTTTTTTTTAAAGTAATATATTTAAAAAACTATCTTTTTTTGATTTATCCATGAAGAAACACGCCTTCTCAGAAAAAATGAGAAAAATTTCAAACCCCCTAAAATAATATTTTTATGGGCCCTAAATTTCCCCGTTTAAAAAAAAACTGGGGCCCCATTTCCCGTTAAAAAGGGGGCAACTACGGGAAAATAATTTGGGGAAAGACGGCCAATTTTCCCGTACCCAAAAGGAAGCTAGCCTTCACAACACCTTTTCCCAGACTCTATTAGTTGGTTTTTTTCACTGTTGATGAGGGGGGGAAAGATGCAAGGGGTAGTCCCAAAAATAGCCGTTGTGCTATGTTTAAGCACCCCCCACAGTCCCCAGACCCACCACACACACAACCAAAAGCCCTCCGCCCACACACCCGCCCAAAAAACTGGAAACAAAAAACAAAACCCTAATATATTAAAATTAAAAAAATACATTATAAAGTAAAGTTAAACAAAAAAGTTTTTTTAAAAAAACAAACAAAAAAAATATAGAATTTCATAAGATTGGGAAAAAATTTTTTTTCAATTAATTAACCATTACTGTATTCCGTTTTCGAGGGAAAAAAAACGGGGTTTACAAATTTGATGTTAAAAACTTTATAGAAAAGGAAATGACAGAAGTTAGATAAACATTTCCCTTTAGGTTAGTAACTCCCAAAAATAGGGGGTATTTGCCCCTTAAATCGAACGAAAGGGGCGTCCGCCCCAAGTTGCAACCCGTATAAAAGGGAATTAAGTTTTTTGGCAACATACATAAAAACAATCTAAGCCAGGGGCCCGTAAACCCACTAATAAACCCGAGGGTCCAAATTTAAGAATGATATGAAACAATTGAAAAAAGAAAAAATAGCATCAAATCCATATTTTTGAGCACTTAAAAATATTTTTTAAGCGGCTATCTTGTATTAAACCCCATGAGAGTTAAGAAAAACCTAAGAAAAATATCTTTTTAAGGAGCTTTTATTTTTCAAAAAATATAAATTTCTAACAATCAGGCATGTACACATTAAATTTTTTTTATGGTTTGGCATTTTTCCCATGAGTACCCTTTCCCGAACAATCAATAGTAAATGTTTACATTTATCCATTACTATCTTTGAACACTTAATAATAACGCCTTTAAAGGGGGCCCAAAAAAAGCCTTTTCCCCGCGGGGCCCCTATTCAATCAAATAGTGGGTCCCAAAAGGTTTGGGGGCCGAAAAAAGCGCTAAAAAAAACAAGGGTGAAAAACATGACTGGGAAAATTTGTCACGACCTAACTAGGGTTTCCAAAAACGAAAGTGTTTTTAAAGATCGGGTTGTTGCCAAAAAAGAGATCCAAACGGATCATTCCGTTTAGGGTGTCACAAAAAAATAAAAAATGTCTTAAAGGGGGGCTTAGAAAAAAGGGTATTTAGATTTTTTTAAAAGGAAAAAAAAGTAACTTAATCACCGGGCCCCATATATATTTAGAGCAAAAGCCCTCATAATTAAAAATATGCCTTATGGGCCCTAGGGGGAAACCGTCCCGACTATCTGACCCAAATAACAATGTCTGAAAGGACTTTTAAAATAACCTTAGGCATTCCCGACTAAATAAACCATTTTCTGTGGACAAAAAAAGAAAAAAAATTCAGACACTCAAAAACAATACCAAAGTCCCGATTGACATAGACAATAAAGCAAGACAAATTTTAATTTCATGAAACTATGGGGCTGATGGACATAAAAGCAACGCAAAATTCTAAAACGATAATCAAAATGTCTAAATCTTCATTGAAAGTAAAAAAAAGAAAATTCTGATACATCAAACAAAGCTGAGGACATAGAAAAAAAGATTTTTTGAATCTAATGTAGATTTCAAAACAAAGATACAGATACTAAAACTTAGAAAGGCCCTTTCCTTTTGTTTACGTGGCGGTTTAGTCCGACGCCTGACACATCGTGCCCCCAGAGTACCATGCTAAAGTTTTTTCGTCTAGTTTTTCCTCCGGTGAAAAATTTCAATGGAAAACAAAAATTCAAGCCACAGGGAAACCTTTATATAGCAACAGAAAATGGGTCGGGGTTAGGGCAAAAATCAGGAGATCTAAGGTGAAAAAAGGGGGGGGGGTTTAAATTTTTAAAAATACTCCAAAATTCTCACTAACGCTGTCAGAAGGTGGGTGAGCAGGGTCTTTTTTTACTTCAGTGTGGGGCCCTTCGGTCCAAACCCTTTAAAATGCTCGCGGTGGGCCCGGGAGGTCCGCTGGGGCAATTTCCCCCCAAAACTTGGGGGGTTTCCCGGGAACAAAAAAAAATTTACAGGGGGGTCAACACCTGCCAAATTTTTTTGGAATAGATTATACTTTCTACTTTTTTAATTTAAATATCTGGGGAAATTTTAAAAAGTCTTTAAGGGAAAATCAATTAATGTCATATTTTAAAAACTGAAAATGCTACAAAAACAAAATGGCCTTTTCAATGAAAAGAAGAAAAACAGTTCATCTTTCCTCCCCCTTTTTTAAAAATTAATACAATTACTTCATAAAAATTTTAAAAAGGTTTTTCCCAAAAGTGATACAATTTTAAAATTTTCATATAATGGTTTTTTTTTCCCCGTGAAGGGCCTTTTTTTAAACCTTTTTTAAAAAGGGTTTTTTTTTGTATGTTCTTTCATTCTTTTATATTTTTTATTTTCTCCCCCTTTTTTTTTTTATTTTTCCTCCTTTTTGAAGTTGCGTTTTTGCCCTTTTTACGCCTTCTTCCCTGATGGGGTTTTCCCATAAAAAAAAACCTTTTGTCGGGGGATTGGGCGGGGAAAGATTGATTTTCTTCAAGAGGGGAAACCATTACCCCCTTTGTCTAGTGGCAGCAGTGTAAAGTGTGAACTGTGTCTTCTTTTCATTGTAAAATCCTATTTTGTTTGTCCCTTTTATATATTTCTATCCACTTTTCATATACATTCTTCCAATTAAATAAAATTATCTCATAAAACGAAATGAGGTTTTCCTTATGTGTATATATATATATATATATATATATTTTAAATTATAAAATGTGTGTGTGTGTATATATATATATATAATATATGTGTGTAGTCCTCTATATAATTAATATTAATACAAATAACTTTTTAGCTTTATTTTTACCCCAAGTTTGTACGTAAGAGTGCTTTTGAACACGATAAAACACACAATGTGTGGGACCTAAGTTCAATAATACATTTTTATTTTCGGATACATGCAGATCCATTCGACGATGAAAACATGTTTTTAAAACCCACTAACATTTTTCATTAGGATTATAGATTAATTATACTTCCTCGCAACCCCTAAAGAGAGGAAGTAAATTGTGATCGTTTTAAAAAATTAGAATTCGAAATGTCACTGGTTCTACTACAAACAAAAGAATAACATATAGCCAATATAGGTACCTCTATCTAAGTAACATATAGCCAATATAGGTACCTCTATCTAAGTAACATATAGCCAATATAGTACCTCTATCTAAGCTGCTCTCACATATTCATACCAGTAAACGTTGAAGTGTTTCAAAGAATTTATTTCTACTGACCTTGTTTAAAATATTAGTACGATCCTTAAAAAGCTAACAACTTTACTATAATATTGAGTGTGTATTGAAAACAGAAATACATGTGAGCAAACAAAGGAAATAGATCACTTAAAAACCCTATTTTGAAATAATCATTAAAAAAATAGTTTTATACAATTAAAGTACTGTAGAGTTTGCTTATATTTTTTCACTATTTTATGTATGGTAAGAAAAAGGGTTTGAACTTCACTAAATATAATTATAGTATATACTTTGCTACTTAACTTTAACTTTAACATATATCACTATAAAGTAAATTCGTTTAAATTTTAGTAGAAACCAATCGCCATTAGAAGGGTGTGTTATAAAATTAACTTAATGGTTGTCACATTTTTTTTACAGCAAATGAACTAGTTATGAGTCTGATCTCAGAGTGCGAAGGGAGAGAGATTACTTGGGGCTTTGCTAGCCGAGAAACTCGATCACACATATGTGGTGAGGATAGTAGCAGACCTTGTCATGGCAGCTGGAGACACTGTAAGGTTTTTGTCAACAATAAATTACACTCATTCTGAACAACTTAGTATATCTAATGATAACCAAAAAACTCGAAAGATTAGTATGAATCTTTGAAACACATTGTCTCTCCTTGATACAAACACTATACTGATTTGATTGGATTTGGCTGCACTCTAGTAAACACTTAGAAGTTAAGAAGATTCCATCCTGCTGCCCTCTAGCAGAAGTGTGACAAAGCTTTTACGTTAAACGTTCATTCTGTTTTAAAACCCCAAGTCAGCCATTTGTGGATACAATTCCAGTTTTTTCTTAAAGGTGTATATTTTTAAAACTGTCTGAATGGATACCATTCTGAGTGGATACAATTCAGCTCCACCTTTACTAACTGTTCAGGTTATAAGCCTTTCTACTAATTACTCTAATCTTAAATCCAGGAAAGACACAAAATACATCCTCTGGCCCTCAACTCATCATATGAAGCGTAAACTCACATTCCAACAATGATAAATTTTTCGGCCAAGCCAGGAATTGAGCCAAAACTCCGGGTGGGACGCACTACCGACAAATCTAAGCTTTGAAATTTTCTAGCATTATTTTTTTTCTAAGTTATTTCCACAAACGAATTTATAGATTTTTTTTGTTTTAAAGGGGCTCATTTGTTTTTAAAAAAGTTGGGGAGGGTGCACAGCATATAATTTCTCAGTACTGTAAATAAATAAAAGATCTTTACTTAAAACTAGTAAGATATTTGAAATAAGATAATAACATTGATGCACATTCTACCGAAAGACATAAATGAAAATAATATACACTGTTAGAGAAAAAGGAACATCACATCCACAGAGCATTACATCAATTTCCCAAAATTTAAGACTTACAAAATATTTTATATATATATAAAATATATACATAATGTAATTATATATATTTTATCTGTACATATTATATAATTGTATTTATAAAATATATATATTTTAGGTGAATTGTAAAATCCGGTTTAAATGCAAAAGGCACCGTCTATTTACAATGACCTGGCTAATTGGAAAATAATATTATATTTTCTTAACAGCCTGATAGTTTTAGGCTTATTACAATGATCCCATACCGCTTTAGGTATTAAGGAAATGCACTTATGTTCGCGCAATCAGTCTAGTTGATTCCCGGCTTATTGCAATACGCCCAAGATAGCGAAGGATTATTAAAAAGGACAGCAAAGGTTCCCCAAAATGTGGGACGTACAATTATTCCCAATGGACGTGCTAATTTGGAGGTTCCGGATTAGTTCAAGATTAAAAAATAATTTTCCAAAAAAGTTAATTATTTAAGTTAAGTTAAGTTATTATTATTTATTTAAATAACATTCCCCGTAGATCAGCTAATTACGCAAAAGAAATAAGACTAAAACTTTCCAATTACTTTTTTACCAATTCAATTTTGCCTCGGCCAATTACAGTTGGTGGGAGACCGTGCCTCCATTTTCTGCCTCCATTTGAGCTATAACACCAAAGCACATGTCAAAGTAAGCACTGTTACAAACATGCGCGTATTTTTGTACAACTACAAAAATTTTGTCCAAGGCGGATAAACTCTCATTTTCAGCCCCCTGTTTGGATTCGAATAAGTGTCCCTTGGGACTAGATCATATAGGCTCTCTCTCTCTCACTTTAATGTTCGGGTAAATCAACAATATAATTTTCTCTTGGGTAACTATAAGAAATACTGTAAACTTAAAACCGTATTAATGAACGAAACAGACTTTCGCCGCAACTGCTGCACAACCAAACAAACACGCATAATCAAAGTGTACAGAATTAAGTTTACTCCCCGGTGTAAATAGAAAATATATGACGAGCACATTGTATACTGAATTTAATAAGTGTCTAAAAACGACAATTATAATTTTCTGTCTTTGAATGTTTTGTACAGGAAATAAACCCAGGACCCATAGTTTACTATGCAGCCGCACTAAAATGTTGGTTGAATATTGATCGAGCACATTGAAACGTGATGGCAACCAGGATTCCAACAAGAATTTTATCAGCATTTTAATTTAAAATAATTTCAAGATTTTCATAATTGTATTACTTAAATATCTTTCGTAAAATTTTAATTATTTTAAATTACATCAAAATATTTTGGGAACATTACATTTCTTGTTGCTGTTTAAGTGACTAATTTGTTTAGTGTAAATGCTATATATTGTAAACGTATATAGTTTTATATTTAAAAATGTAACAACATATTAATTTAAAATAATTTCAAGATCCTCATAATTTCTCACGGGTAAAGGAAACTAACCCGGGAAACCCCTTTTAAAACCGTTACTGGAAAAATGTACAAAATACCCCGTCAGCGCCGTTATTTATCGCTATTAAAGAAAAAGCCAGCCAACATTTCGCTCATGCTGGGAATCGAACCCCGGGGTAGGTTTTTAAGTGTATAAATCGAACGGGGAGTAAGATGCGGCACTAAATGAAGTAGGATTTTTTTTTAAAAAAACGGGTAAAGCAACAATATAGTTTTCCCCTTGTTAATTATAATGCAGGTATATATATTAGATTAAATTTTCTCTGATCTAACAACCTTATCAGAACGAGAAGCTCACAAGAGTTTTGGTATACGGCAAAATAACGGTAGTTAGAAGAAACAGGATATATATAGTCTATTTTCAAGCTAGTGGCTATAGTATGGTTACTTGTAGACGGTACATACATATTAGGTGGTCGATCGTGTCCAAATCACTCCAAACAGCGGAGGGTGCATTTCTGCCGCCGTAAGGGACGCAGGCGATAGGGGCGCCGGCGAGAGGATGCCAAGGGCTGGCCTGAGGACGCAAGCGACGTCGTGCCTGGCACAGACCGGTGGGGTCGCCTCCGGCTGGGTATATGTCGGCACGCCCGTCACTACGCTGCCCAGCAGCCCTCATCCAGCCCGTATGGATAACAGTAGTATGAAATTAAATAAATACATATTAATTACCATTTACAGGAATAAAAAAACACTGGCAAGTATATCTTAGGACGCTAATTACCCATGGACCAGTCGCCATCCGCTCTGCAAATCCCATCTTATGTAAAGTGCAGCAACTGGTCCAGGCTATTGGGACCCACAGGTTGCGTCGCTTCGCCAAGCGTTATGGGCTTATTATCTAACAAATAAGAAGAGAATTCGGTGTAAACCAAGATGTATTAAGAAAAAATAGTAACTATTAAAATATACAAAACTATTTAAAACATACCTGAATTTATCCAATTTTCCAGATTGTAAAAACTCATCTTGATGATTATAGTTGTCAATACAAATTGAAATGACGGATTGTGATGATTTGGGTTATATTTATACCCATCTCAAAGGGCTTTCTGCCTGTAATGACCTAGTTTGTGCAATGCACATCTGCGCATGTACAATCCGCAGCAGTTGCTTGCAGGCCCGTTATCCCTCATACACCTTCTAGCCGTCACCGTGTGTGGATGTGCATTTTCGACGCTCTGTTCATGGATGGTGGAACACTGTTGTGTGTGTGTGTGTGTGTGTGTGTGTGTGAGAGAGAGAGATAGAGAGTGCTGTCATAAACCTGGGCGTAATTTTTCACATCTCCATCTAGGCATATGCAGGTTCAAACTTCCCAATAGCTTAATTAGTATCTAAGCACATAATCAGAGCGGGTAGTAAGACGCGGCGATAAATGTGTGTACCTGCTCACTATTGCAATTAAGTTTGAGTTTCCGATTTTGATAATATTTTATGGGAAGGTCGAAGTTTGATCCTCAGCAGGTTTTTTTTTTGGGGTAGATTGAGATAAAACCCCTTAGTAAATCTAATTTATTCAGCCTTCTTTTTTGTGGTGATACATATTAGACATGTAGAATGATGGGAGACTCTGTGTTTGCTGAAAATGGCTATTATAGGTTTGCATTAATATTCAGGATGTTTTTCTAGTAACTTCCGCTTCTCCCTCGTGGGTGCTGCACTTATTTCACTATTGCATGAAACGGCCCTCCAGCGTTTACTTTTTGTTAACAGATGGTGCGACAATGTCGTGCTACTCTGCCCCCACGAAAGTTTGTGTGTTTATATGTTTGTTGCTTAATCACGCCAAAACTGTTGAAAGGATTCGAATGAAACTTTGTACGTTGGTAGAGTATGTCCAGGAATAACAAATAGGACCATTCCCAACCTTTGATTTTACATTAATTTTACAATACTGATTTTTCAACTTTTCGTATACATTAATTTTACAATACTAATATTTAAAATTTTCGTATACATTAATTTTATAATACTGATGTTTCAACTTTTCGTATACATTAATTTTACAATACTAATGCTTAACCTTTTTCGTTTACATTAATATTACAATACTAAGCCTTAGAACCACGTAGACATCAAAGCGGGTTCTTGATTTATTAAAATAAATTTTAAATTGTCTAGTTATCTATTTATAGTTTTTGTATAATTTCTTTGAGCTTTAGTTAAATAATTGATTATTTTGATTACATTGACTTTAATTTTCGCAGTGAACATCGGCTTTGTAATTCATTTGTGATCAAGTTTACCCTCTAATACAAAAATTAAAATAGTTTTATTCTTTATTTTTAAGTGTATGTAAGAAAAAAATGCTTAAAACTAATATTTAGATTGATTGATAATATATTGTACGTATAGCTTGAATTTTTTGGGCCATAGTTTTGAATTTTAAACATTTTACGATAAGAGCAGTTTGAATATATTAGCGATAGATTGTTAAGTAGTGTAACATAACACCACTTTATTAAAAACGAATATTATCAACCACACCCTATCAATGCAATCTCTATGCATACTTTGTACTCAATACTATAAATTAATTAGTTGTCAAATTCCAGGATATTTTATATTTATTAATAGCTCTTAAAGTAGTCAAACATTGTTTTCTTTGAATCACGTCTTACTAACCATTAGTCTATCCGCATGAATTAGTACACCAATAATATTAGGATAAGGAAGAAAAAATATTAAATGAAACAACATTATGCGTGAAGAAAAAATGGAAAAAATAAACTTCAGTGCACACAACCGGATTTCAGCCCTAACCTCTCCATCCCAAACAAATCATAATAGGTGAGTCTCACGTTTAGTCCACGTGCCCATATTGCGAGAGTGCTGTCATAGACCTGGGAGTAGTTTTTCACTCTCCATCTACACATATTCGGGTTCAAACATCCCAAGAGCGTAGTTAGTATCTAAGCACATAATCTGAGTGGGTAGTAAGACGCAGTGATAAATGTGTGTACCAGCTCACTATGCAAGTACTTTGAGTTTCCAGTTTTGATAATAGTTATGGGAAGGTCGGGGTTTGATCCCTCAACAAGTTATTTTTTGGTTAAATTTTCATAACTCAGCTTTTAGAACAGTCACAAATTTAACCCTGGCAAACCTCTTGACGTTGTCAGACAAAGAATATAGAAACCGACGGTGTGAAATCTAGATTGGGGGTCCTTGGTCAAAGATGAATTAGTTTGTAACCTTCTTGTGAAAATTTTGTTATATCGGAACTGTCTTAATATTAGACAAGAGCAAATCCTCACGTATGGTCAATTAACGTTAAAAGTCTTTTTAAATTTATAACTGTCCCCCTGATGGCTAATAGTGTTAAGATTTATTCTCGTACTGCTTTTAAGTGTCTGCTCAAGTGACCTCATTTCGAGTGAACTCGCTGAAAACTTTTCCGATTATAGCTCACGCCATCTGATTTTGTATACTTGCATCGAGGGGCGCATGGTCTAAGGTGTCACTAGACGATCGATGACAAAGTGGTCGAGAGCAGCTCATAAATCTAGCACATAATCAGATCGGTAGTAAGACGCGTTGATAAACGTGTGTCCCAGCTCACGACGCTCTGTTCATGGATGGTGGAACACCTTTGTGTGTGTGTGTGTGTGTGTGTGTGTGTGTGATATATATATATATATATATAATATATATAGAGGATAGAGAAGAGAGAGAAGAGAGAGAGAGAGAGTGCTGTCATAGACCTGGGAGTAGTTTTTCACTCTCCATCGAGGCAAAATGCAGGTTCAAACTTCCCAATAGCGTAATTAGTATCTAAGCACATAATCAGAGTGAGTAGTAAGATGGAGTGATAAATGTGTGTACCAGCTAACTATGCATGAATAAGCTTGGTTTGTAGCAAACGGTGATGCAAACGGACGGCGCACAAACCTACTTGATTATTACGGCATATAAATATGTTGAGGGTAGATAAAGCTATTCCTATTAAATCGGACTATACAATAAATCCAGTTTTATTTTTCTTAATAACATGTCTTATATCCATTCAGTTTATACGCTCAATTTGAGGAGGGGAAATTGTTTTCCTTGGGGAGAAAATGGGGAACATTTTAAATGAGGTAGAGATATATGGGTAAACTGACCCTTTGGGTGTATAGGGTTGCAATGGTTGGTGAGGGTAGAAGTGAAAATGTCCAGGGTAAAAGCTGTACCCAAATTTTTCTCCCCAAAACTGAGGGAAGCAAGTTTAAAAATTTCAGCCTTAACAGATACTTTGAAATTATTTGGGGAAACTGTCGAAATTAAAATTTCCCTTTAAAGGCTGGAAAAAAACTTACGATGTAAGAAAGGAGTGTTTTAAAGGGTGTAGTGGGGGAGGGCAACGGGCCCCCATGACAGTTTCGTACGTGTTTTTCCGCTTTCAAAACGGGAAAAGGAAAACCCCGCCCCCGTACGTAAACGATACTATGCTGCTTTCCAGGGGGTTTACTACGGTTGTCGGGGGTTTCGCAGCTTTCCAAAAGCAAAGCCTGGCAAGAGAAAAACATACGATACCGTCTGCTTTTCGATACTTTTCCCCGGGGGGCGAGGACCTTTAACCAAAGCTCAAAAACACTTTTTTGGACATTAGAAGGGAACTGTTTAAAAGCGCTTCGGGCATTTCTCCCTTACTTTTAATTCAATCAATACAATTATCAACTGAACCGCTTAATCCACGTCAGGGAAAACGATTTTAAAAGTTTTTAATCTAATTAAGGGCATGTGATATCGGGTATGTTTAGGAAAAATTAATACCATTTAAAAAAATAGTTAATTGATATTAAAATCACTGATTTAAATGTTTTAAAAAAATAATAAATCACACCAACGGGGAATCGTTACCCTATTGTCATTTAAACGAGGGGGTTTTCTTCAATTAAATTTAAAACAAACCCCTGAACGGAAATTTCCAAATCCAAAGTGGTGGGGAGGAAAAGAACTATAGAGAAAAGTATAACATAGAGAAAGTATACACAGAAAAAGTATCCATAGAGAAAAAAATTTTGGTGTTGAAATATTCATAAAATTTTTTTAGGATATTCTTTTCCCTCGATTCCCCAAAAATTTGGGAGTTATGTCCAAAAGACCGGGTTCCAAAGCTAGTGTTTTCAATTTTTTTTTTTCCTTAGAATGCCATATTATTGGCAAACAATGTTTCCTATTTTCTTTCCCTCATTCTCTAATTCATTTTTACAAATTAAGTGGGGTTTTAGAAAATAGGGGAGAAAGATTTTCAACATTCTTTGCATTTTGGACAGTGGGGAAAAAACACAGACGGGAAAACCCCTCGAAGGGGGGGGGGGCTTTTAAAAATTTTCAGAGTTTTAAATTTTATGTTTGGGAGCTCTACTCGGAAGCTAGGGCCCCTAAAGGGGTCCCCCCACAAATTTAAAACTCATATTTTAAAAAAATTTTTGGGGCAAATTCCCAAAAAGATTTTCATATTCTGAAAATTGAAAAATGACACCTTTAAAAACGGGATTCGTCATTTTTCAATTTTCAAAAATATGAATCTAGATAGAGTAATCCTCACTAAAACGAAAAAATAATAGCTTTGGCTATCTGATTAAAATCCCAATAAAGCTTATTTTATAGAATTGTTTTACAAATATTTTTAAATTTAACAAGTACAGTTAAAAAACCCAAAAATTTAAAACGGGAATTTTTAGCGCTGTACGTTTTTTGAAATTATTTTTTTTTAAAAACTGTGCAATTACAAAATTTAATTGAAAACGATTAAAAATCATATTTTTTTATTTCTGCACATTATAAATCAAGCTAATGGCATCAAAGAAGTATTTAAATTTTAAATAAATTTATGATTTTAGATTTCATCTTATTCTTTTTTTATAGTTTTGGTTTAAAATTTTTAAAAAAAAAAAAACATTATTGTTTTAATGCCATTGACATGGAAAAGGGATGTTTCGGAGAAGCAAAGCCCTTAAAAAAAAATATTAGGTTTTTTAACTGTCACCCCCCGCGTCCCCTCAGTGGAGAAGGGCGTGGTCATGAGCTATTGGCAATGGTCCCCTAAATTAAGGGGCCCCGGATGTTTTTTGTTGGGCGCCACTCTTGGATAGTGGCGCATTAACGGGGAAAATTCGTTATTCGCCAGATGTAGATTGAAGTTTAACACTCCCCCTGTAAGGTAGACCCGGAAAAAAAGGGACCCTGGTCGGGGATAAATGTTGGAAAGGAAACGAGGCCCCCCATTAAACCCATAGGTTAATGGGTTTACCTGATCACATTGCCACCCCGGGAAATTTCCCTAATATAATGGAGTTATCCAAACCCCGGAAAAATGGGTACCTAGGGTCACTTAATAGTTAACAAAAAAATAGTTTTAAAATAAGCCAGAAGGGCTTACACAAAAAAAAATCAGGCTAAAAAAAAATTATTCCTTATCTCAATTTAAATTACAATTACTTTGGTTAAAAATTTCCAATTAAATGTTTGGTTAAGCCTTTTTTTAAATTTTTAAACAAAGTTCAATTTTATAGATGAAGGGAATTTGTGTAAAACATATAATTATTTAAATAGTGAAATATAATTAAAAACATTAATGGGTTATTTAAAAATAAATAGAACTACTTTAAATTTATGGGAAAAACCCCAATTTATTGTTTTCACATCTTCAAAAAATAAAAACATTGGGGTTTGGGGGGACTAAAAAAAAAAAAAATTTTGCCACAAAACAAAACCTAACGTACTCTACAATAGGACACCAGTCACTTTCAAAAAATATGCTTCTAAAGTCCTTTCAAATCCCATGCTTTGCGGAAAAAAAAAGAACACAAATTAGCATTAGCGGTCTTGCGATTCCTGCGCAAACCCATAACTTCACGTGGCTTCGGGGGTGTCATTTGGTCGGACTCGTGAGTCTTGGCACTAGCCCCGGGTTGCAACCAGTGAAGGAGACCGCTGTGTGGTCCGTGGTTGCCCGTACACACCCCGGGGAAACAAACCCCACTCCGTAAAACCAGACGTCAAACCCAGCCCCTAAAAACCCCCCAAAAATTTAGAAGGATCCAACCAAAAAAAAATAACCTCTTTTAAAAAATCAATACAAATTTTAAAGTACCCTTTAGAAATTATAAATACCACTAACATTCAAAGCCCCCTTTTAGGACTCAAATTTAAATTACTGCTCCAAAAGTCTGTTGGTAACATGATACACTAATAACAAGCAAGTATATAACTAAAAAAATTTTCATAACTATAACCCCTCGCGCATACAATAAAAATGTACAAAAAATGTTCTGACTCATTATGTATTTTCTACAGTAGTGCAATTAGAAAAAAAAATTTTAAGTGTCAAATCTAATCTATTCTTGTAATTAGAAAAAAAATGAAATCCAACTAGTTTACTCACATAAATTGATCCTTAAAACATAAAACATAGTGTCCTTTAAACACCAATTAGTAACAATTTTTCCTTTTTGAAAGAAAGAATTAACCTAATTAACCCCTTTAAATTAATCACGAAGGGGAGTTTTAATATTTCCCAGCCTCACGCCCAAATAGTTTTCCCCTCCCGACCGGCCCAAATTTTTTCCCCTATTTTCCCCTTAGAAGGGTGCCTTGTAAACATTACAAATCAACCTCTGAAAATTGAAATAGACTACATAGATAAAGGATTAATTAATATGAATGGGGCTACCTTACCCGCCCCAAACTTCGTCCAAAACCTCCCCCCGGAGACAGAAAGGTCTTCACAACCCAGGGTTCCCTCCAACAAGTACCACACGAATCCCTACCGCAAAACACTAATCAAAAATTTCTATATAACTCAACCACAGTTCACCCTCAAGTTCTTGTAAGCCACGGATAGCATAGCGCTGTGGATTTCCCGTAGCGCAAAGTGGCGTAATAGGCGCGTTAACGTCCCGCCCAGGAGGGGTTCCATTATTGTGGGCCCTCTTCCCAATAAACAACTAATTTATTTAGCGGGCCAGGCTAAATATCGGGGAGAGATCCAGGGGAAACGGGAAATGTTACATAACACAAAGTGTTCACCGAGCATGAAAAAACAAACGGATAACATAAATTTCAATTGAATTAATTTTAATATTTGGGACAACCTTCTCCGGTTATTGCTTTCAATATTGTAGGACATGTTTAAGAAATCCTAAACACTTTATTAATGACATCGATTTTGGGTTTAAAAGTTGGATATATATATTTTTTTTTTTACATATATATTTTGCAAAATGTTGTATTACAGTAATATAGAAACATTAAAAGCAATCATATTTTAATAATGAGCTTATTAGTTACTAACCAAGATTTGTTACAATCGAAAGAAAACAGATTTTTTTGTTACATCCCACTCTGTTACCTTTTATTTAAGCCCAATGAATAAGATAAGAGGGAGCGGGAGTAAGTATGGAACAAGTGACAAGGGAAATTATTAGCAATTTTTAAAAACAACAATATGAACGGTTTATTCAAAACAATAACAACAGAGCAGAAAACTTTACAAGGTCTCATTAAACAAACTGAGATATGTTTAAAATCTAACAAATAGATAATAACTTCATATCTTTAAATTGCGCAGATAATTTAAGAGAGAGTTATAAACTTGTAATATATCAAATATTCAAATGGGTCAGTCTTGAAGAGACAGAACAATTTTTAGGGGTTGAATTTAGTACAATAAATAAAAAATATTAATACCCACAAGGATAATACATAAGGACAAATAAGGGCCTAATGGGCACTTTAAAAATGTTACCAAAGTGTTTTTTTTATACCAAAGAAAAAAGGGACTTAAAAAAAAAAAGTCAACTTTCTATAAGAAACTTTAAATTACGCGAAAGTTTGGCTAACAGACTAGTCAAACTCGCCCGGGACTATCCAATCCTGACACAATATTAGGAAATGAAAAACAATAACCCTACTAGTAAATAATAATGAACATATCATATGAGAAGCAAACCATAGAAAAAATTATAAAACTTGATGTACCTCACTGTTCAGTCACCCTTGTATCTTTCCTTCGCACTTGCACCAGCCGCTTCACCCTCCCTCTCTACTGACGGCCCGGGCCCACAGTCCATGTTGTCTGAGCCGTCCGTGACGATCCACCTCAGCTCACAGTGCCAGCGCTTCCTTTTGGGGCTCGCGTGATGGACACTGTCTCTAAGGGTTTTTCTCGCACCAATGGGAAAGCACCTGTTTTCCCCATTGGTCAAGGCGGGGCAGCAGTGGAGGGTATATAACACGGTGATCTCTTGGAGCTATTTTTTCGGCCCTTTTTAGGGCCATCAACTCGGCCAGCGTGACCTCGCCAACTACCGGGAGGTGGGCGCAGATGGTCAAGGTGAAGCCAGCGGGGGCCCCTCCAGCTACCGGAGGCGCGCGTGCCGCTGGCAGATCCGCCGGGGCTTCGGCACTGCACCCTCGGCCTCGGCTTGAAGGACAGTGCTGGCCCCCTTCAAAGCGTCGGCAGTAATGCCGATGCGGGCGAGCCAGCGGGGTCCCTCCGACTACAGGAGTATGAGCGTGCCGCTGATGGCCAAACAGTGCTAGAGGCCCTTTTTAGGGCTGACAGCCCGCAAACGGGGAGGATGGCGAAAGCTCCCGCAGCACGATGGGTGGAAACCTAACGGTGCCAACGTAAGCCCTGACCAGGGGAGCCTAGCCGTCCTCCGCCAGTAAAGACCGCTGTAAGCGGCATCGACGCAAGCGCTAACGCAAGGGTCTCAAAAACCCGCGTCAACTCCGACACCTCCCGCTAAGGGCTGTCGGTAGGTATGAAACGCCCGGCTGAATTTTCTTCAGACTCGGAAGACCGGGTCGCGCGTGTTGACAGCTCATGCGAGTCCGTGGACGTGGAGGGACTGTCTTCAGGACCAGACCTCCCGTTGATGCGTGATGAGTCGAGCCAGGGGTCCGATGATGAGTCTGAAGGATTTCGGACCGTAAGACCCCGCCGGAGGGGGAAGGCCGGCAACACCAGGAACTGCTGGGGGCAACCCTAACCATTTAGGCGGCAGCTCTGGTGATGAAAGCGAGGCCAGTGGTGGCCCGGGCCAGGGTGCGCCAGCGCTGGGTAAAGGTGGGAAGCGGCGGAAACCTGCGGGTAACAACGCAAGCCGTGCCATCACCCAGCCTGGTACTAGTGGCTCTGGGCCGGCTGGCAAAGCAAAGGGGAAGATCCCTCCCATCATATTGTGTGATGTGGAGGGCTACTCCAAGTTGGCGAGGGCCGTCGGTCCAAGGTTCGAGAGCCTGTGGAGGCGGTTAGGCAGCCGGGGGACGAGTGCGCCTCCAGTGCGGGTCGGAGAGGATTACCGCGCCCTCCAGAAGTTCTTGCCGAGCTTGGGGATCCAGCATTGGTCCTACGAGCTGGGGACGGGAGCGACTGGTCAGGGTCGTGGTGAAGGGGACTCCTGACACGGACAAACCCTGACGACATCCAGGAGGAGCTAGTGGAGATGGGTTTCCCCGTGAAATCCATCACACAGATGCTCTCCCAATGGAAGCGGGATCAGAAGACCGGAGAAAGGCAGCGGTTGCCGAACTTCGTTGTCTTCTGACGCCGGGAGCACACCGCAAGGCTGTATTCCATATCAGTTCTGTGCGGGCTCCGCGTCAGGGTGGAGAAGTACAAGTCTCCAGGTGGCCCGGTTCAGTGCAAGAACTGTTTCCGGTTTGGTCATGTGTGGAGGGATTGCCGCGCTAACCCTAGGTGTGGGTTCTGTGGTGGTGACCACTAGAAGGCGGGTGCCCGGAGGAGAGACGGTCTACCCCGAAGTGCCTGCACTGCTCAGGAGCTCATTCCTCGGCGTGGCGGGCTGTCTCACGTACAAGTCCTTGCGAGTGGCAGGGAATGTGCGGGTCACCAAGCCTCAAGAAGGAAGGACGAATGGGCTAAGTGTGGGCCAGAAGCCCTCGGGGCACGTTGCGGGACGAAGGGCGAAAGTGACTCCAGCTCCCAACACCAAAGCCACTGGTACAATCGTTTGCCAGTGTGCTGTCAAAGAGAGATACCCCTCCACCTCAGGCTGAGGCACCTGCCGAAGCCACCCAACCTGAACTGGTGGAATCCGGTTCTACCCCTTTGTCGAGGGCCCGCCGAGACCGCTCCTCTCCCTATCTTAACCCACACTGCCATCCTACACCCTTCCAACCCTTTCCTTCCACTCCAACTCCTACCCTTGTCACCCCTGTAACCCCCACAACCCGAGGTGATGCTGCAAAGCTCAAAAATTGCATTGAGCTACATCAAGGGTCTTCCGGGACTGGACCATGGACTTTTCATCGAGTCTCTTGAGGAAGGTCCAGGAGTCTCCGAGGAGTAACAGTGGCCACCTGGTCATGGAGCACATCATCCTCTACTGGTCTCTCATGGCAGTGCACCCGAATAAGGACCACCAGTGCTCAAGGAGCTCACGGTCGCACTCTGGAACGCCAACGGAGTCGCGGGGAAGAAGGCTGAGCTTGAAAGTTTCTTGGCAAAGCATCGTGTCGATGTAATGCTGCTGGGAGAAACCCACTTGCGCTCCGCAATGAGGTTCTCGTTAGCAGAGTTTATCTGCCATCGTAGTGACCGAGCGGGGGATGTGGGAAGGGGTGGGACGGGGTTCTGGTCCGAAGGGCCTTGACCACCACGTCGTTTTCACTTCCTCCCCTCCAAACATGGAAGCAACGGCTATCCAACTGGTGACCTCGACTGGCCCAGTGCGTCTCATTTCATCTACTTCCCTCCCTACCGCCGGTTCGACCAGGCTACGAGGGCTGACATGGAGGTGCTTCTTCGAGGTACCACGCCTGTTTTAATCGGTGGTGACTTCAACGCTAAGCACCCTTATGGGGCTCTAGGATTATGTGCGCTCGCGGCGAATTGCTCCGCGACTTCATAGATCTACACGGCCTGGTGGCTTCGGGCCTCCGACCCCTACCCATTCCCTTTCAATCCCGGCTATCTCCCGGACGTCCTAGACTTCGTTGTTCCAGAGGGATCAGAATGCGGTTAGTGCTGAAGTCTCTAGCTGAGCTAGGCTCGGATCACAACCCCGTTCTCGTAAAACCTGGGACGCGCGGTGTCCTTCATAGACCCCCCTGAAAAACCCGACCTAAAGCGCACTAAACGGGGACAGGTTTACGAATGTTTTGAGAGAGAGGTCGGGACCCACGCCTACCTTTCGAACAGCAGCAGAAATCGATTGCGGTGCGGAGTTCATAACTTCCGCCATCAAGGGGTCGCTCGAAGCTTCGAGCCGAGGCACCATCCTAAGAGGGGGCCACAGGTTCTTTGCCCGATTCTATCCTCAGGCACGCCCGGGAGAAAATCGGCTGGGGAAGGCTTGGCAAATCTCGAGGGACCCGGTAGAAAAGGGCCCAAAACTGGACCCGCAAAGTCCATGCGGTTCGGGAGATGGCCCGAGAATACCGGACAGTGTCTGGGAGGACAAGATTAGAGCCTGTGCGTCCAGGAAAGGTCCTTGTGGCAAATGACGAGGAACTTGATGCGGGTCCCGCACCAAGGCCGCCTATTGTGAGTCGCAATGGGGTGGCCAACTCCGACCAGGAGAAGGCCGTTGCTCTCGCTGAGCACTTAGAGGCGCAATTTGTACCGACTGACAACCCATCAGACCCGGTGCACATTGCGCACGTGGCGCAGCTCATCAGTGCGGTTCGTACAGACCCTTGGATGAACCTGAACCACGGAGGGTGACAGAAATGTCACGGTCGATAGCCGCTCTAAGACAAAACAAGGCCCCCGGATCCGACGGTATCAGTAACGCGGTCCTCAGATGGCTGCCCTTGGAGGCGGGTTAACTTCCTTGTGGAGTTATTCAACGCCATCCCGTTCCTGAGTCACTTCCCCGAACTCTGGAAGCATGCCAACGCCTCTGCTTTCATAAACCGTGAAAGGACCCGGCCCTAGCTTCGTCCTACCGACCGATCAGCTTGCTCGACTGCCAAGTCAAAAGCATCCGGGCTGGAGTGCCGCAGGGTTCCATGGTGGGCCCGCTGCTCTTCAGTCTCTATGTGAACGACATTCCAAAATCCCCAGGAACCGAGCTGGCTCTGTATGCGGACGACACGGCTCTAGTAGCGGAGTCGTGGCGAGGGCAGCTGGTGGAGAGGCGACACCCCGGACGCACCTGACGCAGTTGGAGGGGTGGTGACTACCTGGAGAACTAGTATTTAACGTGGGAAGAGCATGCAATGCTCTTCACATGGAAAAGAAAAGTACTACAGGCCGGCCCTACTCCAGCTGTTTGGAGAACAGATCAGATGGGCGGACAGTGTTAAGTACCTGGGACTTACGCTGGACACAAAATGACCTGGAGACGACACTGTAACGAAGGACTCAACAAAGCGAGGCAAAGGCTGAGAGTCCTAGGCCCACTGCTTAACAGGCGTAGCGCCCTGTCTACAAGGAACGGTCTGACGCTGTACAAGCAGCTGCTCAGGCCGATCCTCGTATGCGTGGGCCGCTTGGGGTCACCTGGCGGACAGTATATGAGGGGATGCAGGCGTTCCCGAGCGTATGTCTGAGGATTATTGTGGGCGCACCTTGGTATGTCCGGAATGAGACTCTTCATCGTGAACCTGGATTGGTTATGCCTACCAACAAGGACCACTTCCGGAAACTGGCGCAGTCCTTCTACGCCAGACTTCCCGGTGCCACCAATCCTCTTATTCAGTGGCTTGGGAACTACGTCATCGACCCTGGTGGGTGTCATCGACGACCCAAAGCCCCGCTCGGATAAGCGAGATGTGTCAACAGTGGTTTGGGTGGCTTTCACCAGCCCCCCATAGAGTAGTGTCTCCGCACGTAACTCTAAAAAAAACCTTAGTCGGTTTCTCCAATTTCTTACCCCCTTTTTACCCCAATATTACTAATATTATGTAATCTCTGTTTCTTTGTTCCAGAACTTCGCGAAAAAGCGACAACCCGTTTTTAAATTTTTGTGAACCAACGGTGTGGCCAATTGGTCGGTTACGTTTTTGGAACTTGCTCTCGTGCTCCCCTTCTGGAAGCATCGGAGCATGCCCTTTGTCTGTGTCTGTGTGAGCTATTTTTAGTGGTGACCCAACCTGGCAAAACCATCGTACGAAAGAGCTATATATTAAATCGTCTTTATTTGTTGGAAAGAGCATTTCATCACTCCCTATCCTTCCACAGCTATCCCCGACCTCCCACCGCGACTCTGTGTTGCCGGGACGGTTCTCCTGCCTCCACAGCGACTCCGTGTTGCCAGGACTGTTCCCCTGCCTCCCACCGCAACTCCGTGTTGCCGGGACAGATCCTCACTACCACCGTGACTTCGTGTTGCCGGGACTCTGCCCTTTCACCCTCCAACCTTCATCGACCCTTCCGACGGTCACTCACGGGATGGGATACACCCGCGCGCCGGCAAGGCCCACCGAACAGAAGACCTTAAAGAAGACGACGACAACGAAACAATACTCCACCCGTGGACCCATCTTCTACGATCCCGACTGCAACCACCAGACCCCGAACGTCAACACTCCGCTCAGCATCTTCAAGAGTCCCTGCACCCGAGTTAGCCAACTCCTCCCCTCGTCTTCCCTCTCACCACCATCCGACCCCCACCTACTCCGATTTCCACCTTCAGCCCTGAGGGTTACCATCTTCACGCCCTGGCCACCCCAGAACCCGCCTATGTTTTCTCCCCCATCTCCCTTCCCTACCCCCATCCACTGGACCCGCGAGATCGACGCCTGGAAACCAAGGTCGCCCGGAAACTGGACTTCGACTAGGCCAACCAGTTACCACGAAGTACCAGTAAGAGGGATAACAAACTTAGCAAAGTTAATTAATTTTATAATTAATCAAAATGATCAGATAATTACTTTACATTAATTTATATTTCAAATTGCAAATAAGAAAAGCTAAACTTCATGTTTACAAAATAATTACTTTTATCCACAATTTCAAAACAATTTACATTTAACTCGTTCAACTCTAAGTCAATGAACAATTGTGGCTATCTAAGAGATTTAACACTCGAAAAAACTCTAGCGCCCAAGCGGCTACAGACAAAATTTGAGGCTCTATGCCTCATATCAATTTTAATAATCAGGTAAAAATTAATAGATTTAGACAAAAGAAAATTTACAACATCTAACACGGCCGACCCTAAGAGTTAATTTTAAATCAGAGTCCAATAAATAAATCGCCATAGTTAAGATTCTTAAGAAGATTATAATATATAATGTTTTATCCTGACATTGTCTAGGTGCAGGGCAATGTTTCTTGCTCAAGCGTTGAAATTAAGTAGTCATTTTAGCATACACGCACATCACAATATATAGTGGGTTTCGTCGCAATAGAATCAAGGTGGGAGAATTGAACACACGGTCGGTGACATCAATGCGACTTTGGAAGATCACGTAGACCATTTGTAGTCATGGCTCCATCCGACCTCTAAACCATATCTTCAATCACCTGATGTTTTGAAAGTAGTTCATCTCTATACCAACAGAGGGCAGGTGAATAGATGAATAGTCATTCTCTAGTCGCGTCCAATACTGGCCGGCCCATTACGTGTTAGTTGAACAGGACCGAGTTGACTTCTTCTTGTTGGAACATCGGAGCTCGCTCGGCTCACTCGTCAATTTAGGATGATATATGTAGGCCAGTCTTGGTGGTTGCTAGTTTCAGAAGATTCAATCGGTAAGTACACGAACAGTTTTATTATGTTGAAATTGATTATGTAGAGAGAATATATTATGGTTCGGAATTGTTTTATTATGTCGTACCAACCTACATGAACTACAATAGAGAAGATTACTATTGTAGGGATTCTATTAGTGTCGGTATAATTGGAGCGGGTAGTATGAATTACATAGAGTTATGCGTAAATGTCAGCATGGGGCGGGTCTTATTGTAACATAATGTAATGTAATGTTACATTTAAAAAAATTGTAGTGCATTTATATAAGTAAATTAATAAAATTAGAATGTATTATTGATTTCCTTTACTATGTACAAGTATACTCCGTAAAGGTTATAAGTTAGCATCTTACTATCTCAGCCATTGTGGTATGCTATACTCTATACGTCATTATTGCAAAGTCGATTGCATAGTTTACGGCGAAGCCCACAGTTGTAGAAGGCCTTAGTTTCATAGTTATTGACTTTTGGGAGAGGGAAATAGTGGATTAATGCATTTTGCGTTGCCTAAATGATTTAATTTTATAAATTTATTTTACTTTTTTTTTATATTGTCTATAATGTGTAATATAATGTATATATTATATAATCTATATTTATGATATATTAAAACCTATATATTGCATAAATATAATATATGATATATATTTATGATGTATAAGACACAGGGTAAATCCATTCAAGATCGACCAGTGAGTGTTGAATAACATTTTTATAATTTTTTAAAAATATTTTGCATAGGATATTCCCAAAATATTGACAATTCAAAATAATAAACTTTCTTTACAAGTTTTAGTTTTTTTGTGGCGGCCATTTTTCTTCAGCTTTACACACCGTTTTGACCAAAATTGCAATTTATGTAAAATTTAATATCTTATTTACTAATAGAGTTATCATGTTCAAAATTAATATAATTCCATTCTACATGAAATAGTCACCATTGTTGACGATAGTGTTATGGTTGTATCTCTTGTGCAAATGCATGAAATGCCCTTATTAAAGGTTTGATGGTTTTCTTAAAATTTGGGCTTTTAAGCATTTTTTTAAAGAATGCTAAGAATCTCAGACTTCAGACATTTTACGCTTACCCGAATCTAGTAGTACTATTAATTCATCAATTTTTAAACCTGAGACTCCCGTCCTATTTATTTCTATGGGCCTCCAAATATAGCCCAAACCTTAAAATTGTTGCTTTTTACACTTCATATATAAAAAAAGATAGGTCCTAAAATTCTAATTTTTACATAGCAATGTGGTATTAAGGGCAAATCTGCTGTAATAATCTAAACTTGTAGACTTAAGTAGTTTTAATTCTGTGCTACAGCAAAATATTGGGAAAATTAAAACCAGTTTTATTCAAGAGCTTGTAACGAAGGGTTGGTTTTAAACATCTTAAATATGTAAGAAAAATTATAAATAATACAATTATATTTATTATTTATTAGAATAAAGAAATATTTAAAATGAATAGATTAAAGACTCAGCAAAATAAATTCACCCGTAATATTATATACAAGTTTTAAATTCATTTTACATATGTATAACATTATAGGAATAATAACATAAATTTACTTTTTGTTGTTTTCTTGTTATTTTCTGATGAAGGCAGAATAGTTCCTGTTAATTCCTGTACATTTATTACACTTAGATTATTCCACCAAACTCATTCTTGTCCAATTTGATGTTTGCATTGTGACTGGTGAGTTGTTCAAATGTCAGAGAATTGAGATAATCTGATAAGCAATTAGTGTATTTGTGACTTATCAATATGGAATGCTCTGTTGGTGTATATATCAATGCAGAATGCCATTAATGATATTATGGATCTGTGACTGTAGAGATATAGAATAATTTGTGAATATCATCAACATAAATATTTTTTTAAGATACATCACATATTTGGAATAAAATGTCATGACCAATGAAAATACAAATGAAACCAATCAAAACGGGTCTAAGGGAAATTCTTTGTGAACATATGAATAAACCAAAAAATATTTCAGTGGATTTTGTGCCAGGTCAGTCATTATGCCCAACATGTTTCCCAAAGTTATTTGTTATTGTTAAAACAAACAAAAAATTGTGATCCATCAGAAGAATTGAATACTGTAAATGTAGTCTGCGATTCATTACATTTATCTTCAGTTACAAAAATTACAAAATTGAAGAATTGAAAAACTTCAAAGACCTCATGCGTTATTAAAAAAAAAAAGTAGTTGGGTATGAGACTTGAGCCCATACAATACTTTCTCTATACGCGAATCCTTCCCTTTCTATGTGGCAATGGGGTTTCCCCGATGATGACCCATTCCTGGTGCCAGTTTGGCGATTCGACTTGTCGATACAGGAATATACCTAGAGCACAGACAAAGAAATAACAGATACACAGCCTTACGGGAGATTTTCTGCGCTGCTAGAGTCAGGTAGAACTTAAAATGTCCAGTGATACAGCGCTTCCAGGTGGAATTCTTTAAAACAACTCACTTGCAAAATGTTCCTCATGAGAAAGATCAGCTGAGAGCTCAGAGTACAATAGTTCAGCAGGTAGCGGTAAACCCTTAGCCCGCCCTTTCATTGACCATAACTTTTCAAACAATTGGGAGTGTTGGACCCAAATATACAATGCCAATGCTTCTACAGTTTAAACGTAAGAGACACTAGTCTTGGAAATGCATTTGTAAAGGAATTATTAATATTTTGTGACCAGTATCTGCGGTCACCATTCTTTAGGATTCCCTTCTTCGTTAGACTGGACTGCAAATAAAATAGGGTATCAGTGTTCGAATCTCGATGGAGTGTACTGAGAGTGTTTTTTCCTAATATGCTTATAATTCTCCTTCAACTAAAATACGGACACATTTCCCAAACATTAAAAAGTTAAAAGCATGGAACGTACAATGGAAAGAGTTTCCTAAGTATATATTTGGTATTGGTAACACCCCTTATTTTAAACACTGAATGATTATATTGAACATTATCTTATACTAATACCACCTTGGTGGCATAGTTAGCTAACGTACTAGTTTCATGTTGAGCTAGGACTGCGAGGACGGGGAGACCTAGGTTAGAATCTCGCTCAGTTGAACTGTGGTGGTTTTCCCTAAATTGTTTTCCACTCTCCCTCCACGCAAATGTGGGTTCACGTCCTCTATATCTAACCTTCTCAAATCCTAACCCATAAGTGTATAGCTCGAAAGGGTACTAAGTATCAGTATTATTTAATATTAATGTGCAATGAAAGTTAACAAATCGGTTTTAAATCAGTTTATAATAAAATCAAGTCTGAAAATTAAGCTTATCTCCCTAAACGCGCGTTAGGATTGCACAACAAAAAGCTCATAATGTTTTGTCCAATTACAATTGCCTCGGTTTAATGTCTTACTCATTTTACCCTTTTAATTAAAGGCTATAAATGCATATTAAAACTTAGCATTGGCCATAGCCGTCATAAACAGCATTTTAATGATAAAAGTTAATAAAGGCATATACAAACTATAAGTAAACGGCGGGTAGTGAATTTAGTATTATCTGTATTAAAATATTGCTTGTGTATCTAATGATTCCTCAGTAGTTATGTTTTAAAAATGTAGAGAGAGACTGGCCAGGCACTGTAACAAACGTGTTCGTGGTCCGAGCTAAATAACGCTCAGATCTGCATTTAACACGGTATCAATTACTGATAGGTCGTGGCTCATAACTTGCCACAATCAAATTTAAATAGATACATGGTTCTCCATCTTCTATACGTGCAAGTGTATGTTTTTTATCTCAACCTCACCTAGATGTGTTCATTAATAATTTGTGTTTATTAAACAATTAAACCATTTGAAATATTAAACTGTTATATTATTTTACAGACAGCTTTATACCATGCAGTGGGTGTTTTATTTGCTTGCACAACACCACAAGTACAAGACAGACTTTATGAAGAACTGAAGGGTATAGAAGGAGCAGATAATGTTACAAAAATTACACCTTCTGAAGGGGGTAATGAGGAGAAGCTCTACGACTGTATCCAGTTGCACCCTTTCTTACCCGATTCTTACCACAAGACTGTGTATTGGGTGGATATAAGATTTCACCCGGGGGTGAGATTAATGGAGATTTTTTAAAATACAAAATAAACCAAACTAGATCACTATGATTCAACGACAATATAAAAAAATTAAAATGTGTGTAGATCTTGTAACATTTGAAAACCTCTTAGTAGACATTAGCAAATCACATACAAAATATGTGCACGCAAAGGAAAAAATATATTTGAGCAAACAACCTTATTTTTATTTTCAAGTTTCAATACAACATGAAGTTTGCAATATCTTGCAATATAATTCTATTCAGCACTAAATTTTAACCAATCATTAACGTTCTGTAATGATAAAATTGTTTTATTATAAAATTCGCTTTTAAATACAAATTCTCTCCTACCAAAACGCAACGTTCATATTTAAAAATTCCTTTAAGAATGAACTTAATGTTTTTCAGCGAATAATTGGTTTGTTTTCAGCAATTAATTGTAATGTCGTTGTACACAAGTGGCCGTGATGGCAAACATTTCCCCGAGCCAGACGTGTTCAAGCCAGAGAGATGGTGTCGAAACGAGGCAGGCACTTATAGAGGAGTCGGCAGTCCGTACGCTTACCTACCATTTGCTATGGGAGCTCGGTCATGCGTTGGCCGCAAAATTGCTGGGGACACAAATTCTTTTGACGTTGGCTGAGGTAAGTCATTATAAATTCATTTTCATTGTAATGGTTTGAACGTATTACTAACTTCTTAATACAATTTTTTATATATATAAATAAGTGTGAAATGAATAATCGTGTGAATGTTCATTCAACCCTCCCACAAACTCAATTAGGCTTACTGGTCCTCCTAGATCAACTATGTGCCAGGTAACCATCTGAAAATCTAAATATTTCTTAAACCCTTGAACCCCAATATATTAATAAGATAATAAATACAAATAGAAAAATCCGCTAGCATTCCACAATACTGTTAAAGTCCACTAAGATAACTAACTAACTTACGTACTCTATGGCATTAGGAACTCAACAATTCAGTACTGCGCCACCTATCCCTCCCCATCTTGAGCTAGTTCTATCAAGTCCAGAAGATTCAAGAATAAACACGGTCTCACCCCTATATCCTCTCCCTCCACACCCCTGCTCACATCAATTGTTAACTTTTGTACCCGTAATACCAGTCGCAACAAATGTTCACGGCTTTTTACCGGTTTTTTCGATACTACTTATTATGTTTCTCTGAAAAACAACAGAGGAAGTCCTCTTTCGATCCAATGAGTACTTTTTGAGCTTACAGCCAACAAACAGACAAACATTCTAAAAATGGATTTTTTGGTATTCTTATCGTTTATACTACCCTTAATAAAGGAAGACTCAACACAATTCTAATGCGCATACAAACCTTAAGGGGAACATAAATCTATCGGTTAAATTGACCAATTTTAGAGTATGACGTCAAACCTGAAGGAAAAACTGTGTAAACTGTGCAGTTTGTAAAGATAATAATGCAGGCTTCAGAACTGAGCAAATACACCTAATTTCATAGCTGAGGGAACTCAAGGTCTTATGGATAAAATATTTATATTGGTTTTCTCTCTGTTACCGGTTGCCAAACCATCTAGCTTTCGGTTGGTGGAAAGTGAGCGGGGAGGGCTTACTTGGAACTCCCTCATTATAAACATTGCACCATGTGGAGGTTGGGGGGTTCAATGGACAGGCAAAAACATTTCCTATAGGTGTAAAGCCTTTAATTTATTTATACATAACGTTGTTTCGGAAGATCTATTGGGAACTCTTCTCACACGTGGGGAAAGTGCTTACACGTGACAACTTATGTGATTTTATAACATTTTTAAGTGAGAGTATTTTTATATAAAATTTTGAACATAAGTGTAATCTCTTTAAGAACTGAATAAAGTAATTGCAATGTATCATCTTACAAACTTATGACAACTAACCACAAAGCTTCATTTTAATTTCAAGTGACTAGGCTTGACAACTTGTGAAATTCTGTATAAATTTAAGTTCTTGAAATATTTTAACTATAGTAATTAGTGTTTTTAATTGTGTTTGAATTATTAATTTTATTTTAATAATGACTCCACATAACTTACAAAATTATAAAAATAAACAGCTCTAATACCTCGTATCTATAGTTTCAAATTAATTTTACAGCTTTTGGGGGGAATTTGTTGTGTAAAAACCATAAAATCATTTAAAAGTCAACCACTCAGCTAAAACTCATAAAATATGTAAGCCCTCTGGCAGTGGAATTAATTAATGGTTCAGTTTTTATCTTATCCTGTAAAATTATACTTTTGTTACATACGTGTTCTCCATTCTTAACCCTCGATATATCATATCAGGTGCATACTGACTATTTATGATTCATATTTGTTACCGTACACTCCTGCTCCAATCTCTATTAATTAACACAGATCCTTTCCTATATTCTTAGTGTTTAAAGTATACTATAAGGTGCACTTTGGATTCTATATTACTACTTTTTACTGCTACATACAGTTGGAATCTGTTTAATCATCACATTTCCATTCTTAATACTATTTCTTATAATTTCATACATTATCTTTACCATTGGTTACCACGGAGACAGTCGATTTCTGTTTAATACTTTAAGATAGCTCCCGGTAAGGATTTTGGTTTTGAACAGGAAGCAGCAATTTAAGACAGTTTGTGATTGAAAAATATCCATGTGCTATCTTTAACTAATTAACATAGTTAACATCCATATAAATATGTATTTTTGTAAAGTGATATGTTTATCAGGGATATGATATGGGGTTGGTTCAATTCCCCCTTCAAATTTTAAAAAATCTCGTATAAGCCCAATAGTAATTGTCCTTACTCAACACTTTTACACTATTGTTATGAGAAGTAGTGGTTGTTGCCCAGAGTGGACGAGTATGGCTACCCCGGTCAATGCTTTGCCTTCGAGCAAACATCTTTGTACATGGGCTAAAAGTTTTAAAATGTCAAGTCTCTGTGTGTGGTAGATATCACGCAATGCTCAGGGGACAAACCAACTCTTTATTGTATTGCTATAGATTACTCCTTATTCCGTTAAATACATTAATATATTTATTGTTGCATAGTGTTTGTTCATCTTACATTCTATTATAGTTACTGTTATTTCCTACAATTCTCCAGGGAATAATTTAATTTCTTTTTTATTTTGTTTGATCACATTACTAGCCATTTCTGAGTGTTCCTGCTATTTATGTTATAGTACTTTATTTGTCCATTAATTCTTGTTCATTAAAGCTATTGATCGAACACCTAAAGTGGCCCAAAACAATGCTGGCTCTTGCTGATCATTTCAGTTGCATAGTGTTATCTACAAGCACTCATTCATTCATGCTCACTAGTATTATACTAGTATTATTATTTATGTTCAATGGGTTTGTTACATAACAATGTTTAATTTAGAATTCTTAATAAAAAACGTTATAAGTAGATTTTATTTTGAACAAACATTAGTTTCAAATGGAGTGCTAACAGATAAGAAAGATTACAACTTATTTGTTATATAGGTTTGTTCAATAATATTTTATGTGTTGCTTTTCAACAGGTGGTTAAGAGGTTTAAACTCTCATTGGTGGACTCTCACCCTGTGGAAATGGTTCTAGAGTTGGTCGCTTTTACCTTCGAGACCATCACACTTCATCTCACCAAGCGATGGCAGTAAGCCTGCTTCATTTGATCAACAAATTGTGTACATTTAGTACTTTCACTGGTTGATAATAATTGTTTTTCCGACTGCAATCAATTTATATACAACTATGACAGTGTTTTTGGTAACATGAACAAAAACAACTAATTACATAAAAAAAAAAGTTTAATAAGTAAATCCATCTTTAAAATGCACAGTTTTAGATGTAATTTAATCCCAACTTTTGTATGTTAATTTTTAATTTGTAAAGCATAAGTTGAAAATGTTATGGATATATAAAATCAATAGATTTCCAATAATTAATTCTTATTATGTGGAAATGATTGATTATAGTTTTCTTTATGTCAGTATATTAATTTAGTTAAACAGATTTTATAAGCAATGGTGTGTTTTTATTGGTTAATTTTTGATTAGACAAAATAATATAATTATTACTCAATTATTGTTATAATTTAAACATTAAATTTCTAACAATGATACAATTCTGTTGAATAAATTTAATCATTTGACTTTTAACTAAATACATATTATTAACTAAAAGAATTTGCAGTTAAATATATTTTTGGAATAATATTAAATTAAATATCAGTTTATATTCCATTGTGAGATTGAAAATAAAATAAATAAATTAGTGTGTATAACATTATGTCTAAAGTACCCCTTTGATTTGTGAACTTTGTCTAAATGATTAACTTGCTAAAACATGTTTATTTGGTCATTTGGTTAAAACTAGTAGGGATAACCAACTCTCCTACCTGAGTGATGGTGGGGTATGAATTGTTTTGATAAAATGCAAATGGATTCATTTAAAAAACTGGCTTTCACTACTTTAAGCTAGTTCACAAAATCGGAGCACATTACTTAACTACAATAATTATATTTAAAAATAATATTAATGTTAAGAGGATATTAGACCTGTACCGCCATTGCTCCCAAATGTGGCAAAGAAGACCGTGCAGACTCTTAGGGAAATCATGTTTACGAAAACAATAAAAAATGCTATAATATATATTTTGCATTTTTGAAGAGCGTAAGAATATGGCGACGTACCTATATTTTAATCTATTTCATTATATGTTTGAAAAGCTCATAAATCCTTAATAGATTCGTTTAAAATAAATCGTGATTCAGAAGTAAATAATAAAAATCTAAAAAGCTATATATATACAAAATTATCTAACTAAGACGTTTCCATAAAAAAAATCCATAGTCACAACAGAAAAAAAAGGAATAAAAAATTATTTTAAAAACGATTATTTCTTTAACGGTTGTTCTGATATCTGGAGGAAAGACTCTGAACTACCCGAACGGGGGACGAGGAAATGGTTTTGGGGAGGAGGGCAGGGGAGGTTGGTTGAACGAAGTAAACACAAAAGGAATGTGGATAGTGTCCGCCTGACCAAGCCCGGTGCTTTGGGCTAAAGGCAGATAAGAGAAGTCAGAAATAACTCAAGTCAGAAATAATCATTAGCACATTTATGCTACAGTAGTATTGACGTTTGTCTTGAGAAGTCACAATGAATACTTCGGGATTTGACAGTAGAAGAGGCTATATATAAATCACATCTACATTTATGCGCCCCACATAAGAAAAGACGAGGAATAGAATTAAAATAATTTTTGGAAACAAAGGTAGTCTACAAATTTATTAATTTAGAACATGTAATTCCAATTTAATTATCTATTTTTCAAGTAAAATATGTAAAGCTGAATTTTTATTATTAATCTATAAAATGATAATTTACAGCTAGAGAAAATATCAAATACCTTCCTAATAAACTGGGATTTTTTAAACGATGCCCAATTGAAATATTCCAATAAACTAAATTTAGGATTTGGGATATATTAAAGGTGATATCGAAACAAATATGCCAGCGTTTGCCTGTAGTGTGTATGGGAAACCTCAGTGAAAACAATAAATGTGTTGAAAAACATTCATAAAGAACCATTCTTTGACAGGTTTAAAAACTATTTTTATATCTTGCAACTTTGTTTTTGATAAATCTATCAATGATAATTTTAAAAAATCCTATATAAATAAAGATATAAATACTGTATCTTTCTTTATTTGTTCTAAACATATCTTTCTTCCAAGACTACTATAGGCTGTCGTGAATCCTAACTGTATATTACAAACTTGTGAAAAAAAAACTAAACTATAATGACGTACACGCTAAGTTCATTTAACGTGGTTTCCCGTTGACATAGTCATCGGGGTTCAAATCCCGGCCGGGTGTAGCTATGGTATTTTTTAAAATGTTTTCCATACACGTCTTCTTGAAAATTTGGGTACATTTTAACTAAGTTTTACTTTACCATTCCAACTCTATTAGCTTTATTAAAATGCATGTTTCCCGGTTAGGTATTAAGACCCGAGAAAAAAATAAGGTAATTTTTATTAATTACAAAATTATTGGACCTATATGTAGTGCCTACAAAAATCATAAGGGGACTTTTTTTATTTTTATACACCACTTTGGTGCCGCGTGATCTAAAGCTCTACTCTCGAAATAGACTATAGACTGTCGATGACGGGGAGTTTAAGGTTCGAATCTAGGTCGGGTGTACTGAGGGTGGTTTTCAAAATGGTTTATACTCTCTCTCCACATAAATGAGGGCATACTTAATATTGATATAACCTTCATCATCCCAAAACCCTTAGCTTAATTAGTACATAAGCATAACACCCGAACGGGTACTAAGACGCGGTGTTAAAGAAAATACTTTTTACCGTATTTTTCAATTTTAATTTTTCATACCATTAAAGAGCATTTTGGAGACAATTGCAAATGATTTTAATTGTATAGAAAAAAACAAAAGTTGCTGGAGGCAGATACCGGTGATCTGAGTCTCACAAATCACATCTATTGAGACTGTAGTTGTGAATAATGTTACGAATGCCGTTCCATCAATACATTACATTGATATGGATGATGATAGCGCTTTTACAGAACCACAAAGGTAAGCGGATCCAAAAGACACATTTTAATAGTTTATTTAGACTGGTTTTTATGTTTATCAGACTATTCATATTATAGGCCTGCTTATAAACTAACACTGGTAATAAATTAAAATGCTATCAATGTTGACAACAAAAATTGGGGTATTTTATTAAAACCCTTCTTAACAGAATCTCCATTGCAAATCATAAAACCAAGCTAAGAATGAGCAAGCTTTAAATATGCTCAATGACTATTTTAAAAAAAAAAACGTTTGTAATCAGATCAATATTTTTACAAAAGGAAAAAAAGTTTATTTGTATATTGAATAGATTGCAATAAAACTTGTAATAAAAAATAAGTCTTTCTTTGCACAAAAGTGATGTACAGTATAGGATCTTTGTTTAACGACGGGGTAGTATTATTCCGGGGCAAGGTGGCCCAAATATTATAAATATATACGTACATAATATGTAGTGCTTAAAAATAGCATAATCACGATCATCAAAAATTTCTTAAACAGTGGTGGATTCCGGAGGGGGCGATAGGGTTGATCTCCCCCCCCCCCTCCCCCGGAAAGAAAAAAATAGAAAATATTGAAAATAATATCTTACTTTAATTTTGTAAGAATGACGCTACCATTTCCCTTTCCCAAACTCCTTCATAACCTAACATCAAAATAAGAGTTTGGTAAATATCTTGAATAAGAATTTGTCACAATTTAAATCACAAATCTTCTCTGAAAGTTTCCTGGATTCGGCTGATGTGCCCAGCATACTTCTAGCTGGAATAAATTTCATGTGAGGGAAACATTTTTTTTACAGGCAGAAATTAGTACATTTTTAACTTCAAATTATAATAATCTTAGTTTTGCCTGGAATACTGATACATTGTTTGCTAAATTTTGTAAAGAATGACGCTACCATTTCCCTTGCCCAAACTCCTTCATAACCAAAACATCAAAATAAGAGTTTGGGAAATATTTGAATAGGAATTTGTCACAATTTAAATTACAAATCTTCTCTGAAAGTTTCCTGTATTCGGCTGATGTGCCCAGCATATTCTAGCTGGAATACATTTCATGTGAGGGAAACATTTCTTTACAGCGCAGAAATTAGTACATTTTTAACTTCAAAATTATAACAATCTTAGTTTTGCCTGGAATACTGATACATTGTTTGCTAAATCTGAGATGTAATTATTTTTCTCTTGATTTCCTCTGAAAGTTTTAAAAAACCTTCCCTCTGCTGCAGTAAACACGGTCACCATATTTGGCCTCAATTTCCATTGAGGAAGCCTTTGAACTGTCGGTGATTGAGTCATTTGATTTAATGAAGTTCTCTGTTTGCACTAATGTCCGTATCAGATTTCTTTAGCCCAGATATTTTGAAACCCAAAATTTTACTGGTGTAAGCCTATAATGCAGTGATATGCAATAAGTGTGTTGGCGTGGCAAAGTTCTCACATATGCTTTTTGAGGAGAGACAATATTCCATTGTTTGCTCCAATCTTGTAGACAAATTTAGACAAATACCTTTTTGATGCCTTGCAGCCTTGATCTGTCCATCCTGGAGTAGAGAAAGACGAGTTATTAATAAATTTAGAATTCTTACGTCAAACCTGGAGCAAATATGTCATTTGAACGGTTGATGTTATGTCAGAGAACTCATATATGGCTAGTGAAAAAATAGATGCCAATTTTCTGAAATTTTCAAAAATTTCGATGCAATAATATGTGCAATATCTGTGACACTGCGTTACATAGATTTCAATCAAGACATATTCCTCAAACTTCTTCACGCAATTTAACACAAGGTTTTTAAGATACGGCTACCAAACAATTATTAACAAAGACCCCATAATTAAACGGACTCGATGTCATAGCTGCTGTTGAAGTATCAGTAGACTTACTAAGTATAAACTTTAGATGCTTTCGTCCCTTAATAAAAACTTTTAATCATATTTCGCTGACAACCTAGTTAAGTAATATGAGAATATGCTAGGAATTTATTTTGCAAATTTCATTTAGTTGGTTGGCCGCAATAAATGGCATGGCGGGCCATGGGTTGTGCACCACTGTCTTAACTTATCGGTGAGAAAAGGGTTCATTTTTGCCTTAAGATGCCCTACTCTTCTAGAAGTCATGCTGCTGTAGTTTCTTACAATACTAAAACTCCTCTATATAAAATACACAAAGTAATGTACCAAGCTAGTCCCGGGAAGTTTACTAAGAAGATGGAGATGTGAAGACCTCGTCAAATTGAAAGAACAAGAAGTCTGCCTGCAAAGTGAAGAAAAAGAAACCCATTTGACCTAGGTTGACTAATAATGACAAAGACTATGGGCTTGTGCTCAGAAGCCTGATATGGTTACGGAAAAATTTGATAGAGAGAAAATTAGATTTATTGCTACTTTACCAAACACATCAGAGCAACGTGAGGAGCTTGAAAGAGGGACACTTCTCCAAAGAAATAGTGGTCGATGGAAAGAAGTACGGTGAAAGCTGCTCACTGCCTCTAACTTTGGACCCGTTTGTCGAAGATTCCTCACACATCTTGTGAAAAGGCGTTCAAGGTATGCTCTATGATGATTTTGACACATATGCAATGCTGTACGGTAGAGATGATGAGAAGAATGGTATATTGGCTCTTGAAAATAAAATGAATATTAAAGTTGAGACTTGTGGGCTCTTTGTTGATCCGGAATTATCTTACTTGGGAGCAACTCCCGATGGTCTAATAGGATCTGACACCATTATTGAAGTGAAGTGTCCACCCTCAGCAAGGAACATGACACCAGGGAAAAAGCTGTTTTAAAAATAAAGTTTACTTTTTGGAACATAAGCAAGGACAAAAGAGAAATTACGCGCATTAACAAAAAAACACACTACTATCAAGTGAAAGGCCAACTTCACGTGACCAGGAGAAGTTACTGCTCTTTGTTTTATGGAAAAATGTGGGATAAAAGGTCGAGAAGATTTTCAGGACAATGCATTTTGGGCTAGCCACATGGAGAAAAAATGAGCCCGTTCTATCTAGATTGTCTCCTGCCAGAGCTTGTAGATCCCAAAACGCAGACGATCCATGCGATTAGAAATCCACCTTACATAACAAAGGCTATTGAAGATAAACAAAAAGGGGTGACAAATGTAAGGCAATGGCCTTGAAAATTCCAATTCAAAACCTAAAGTGAGGCGAAAGCTTTTAGTTATTAGGCTTCCAAACGCAAATATAGAGCTAAACTCCCCTTACCTCAATTTTTGACTTGTTTTTTAATTGTTTCGTGATTATGTGCTAAAAACAAAATATATAATCTCTAAAATTATGAATAGTTATTAAATTTAAAATTGTCGACTGTGTTTGTTGAAAAGTTACCTAAGCTCAAATGTCTTGTATTCTATTGTGTTTGTGATCGTTTTATAGCGTTCTATATAAGGGTGTGTCAAATAAATTGCTATTTGCTTCCCATAAAATTATCTAAAAAAATTTTTTTTACTAGTTAATAAAATAATCACAACATTTCTAAGTGGTCAAATGCGGGTAAATGATTGTTTTGGAGCGTATATTGACATTTCGAAAAAAATTTTATCCAACTATGTTTTTAAATTTCATATAATAACTATAGTATGAAGAGAATATGTTGAATATATTAATGCGAATGTGTTCAATTCATTATTTTATAAAATTACTGGTGAATGTATAGAATCACCAAAGTAAAAGTAATTTACCAGTAATTTTTTTAATTACCTATTCACTTTGGTGAAAGTATGATTACATCAATGGTATTTTATACATCTACATTGATTTTATAATATATATAAGTTATGCTGAATATATTATAAAAACATAACTCAAAACTAATCAAACCCTTTTCTTAGCTTATTAATATTCACCAGTGATGATGGTAATTTTATAAAATCACGGTGACTTTATAACATTTTCAGCGATTGAAAAAGTGTTTTAGTAGATTCACCCAATGTAAAAAATATGAAAAGTAGCAACAGATGAATAATGGCATCTGATTGGCTGAGCGTTTGAGTCACTCAGTACACAAGCCAGCTCGTTAATTATATTCTCAAAGATAATGGAAGATAATCTCAGTTGTTAAAATTAGGTAATATGTTGGAATTTGGAAGAATAAATAAACCTTAAAATACACCTATACAATCAAATTGTTACTCTACTTTTAAAAATAAACGGTACGGATGACGGTGCCCGCACAGTCTTTCTCCATCTCTCATATTAAAATGGACTGATTTACTAAAAACTTGTAATAGTTGTGAAACGAAATAATAGATTCCCCATATTTTTACAGAAACACTCACCAAAGGTCATAAAGGAAATAATATACACTTCTAGCTATTTAATTCCTTACTCCATGGCAATAGATTATTCAGAACACTTGCAGAAAGTTAATAAAAGGGGAACATCTTTGTCCACCAAAGAGCATAATAAATTTCATTTTTAAAAGATCTCCAAATTTATGTTTTAATTTTTGCTTATATCTCAAATTATTGGTTTTTTGAAATATGTTTCGAATAAAATTTTGTTATTTTTTAACAGTACAAAAAAAAAATACAGTTTAAGTATTTTCGTATTCAAATAGTAGCGGAGAAATGATCAAAATTGGAAATTAACGCTTATGTAAAGTAACCTTAAAGTCACTTTCATAGGAAATGGAAAATTGCCATTTTGTTTGTAATTATTAAACAATACGTAAATCAAAAACATTAAACAAAACATTTGGCTCTTCACTAAATATTAAAATAAAATAAACATACTTTGTAATAATTTTCAAACAATTAGGAGTTTTAACTTTTATTTATTTATATTTTATCTCTAGAAAAAAATTATTTCAATAAATTTATTTTGTGTAAGTGAACTTATCTAAAACTATGCAAACTAATATAAACATACTAGGCCAAACCTAAATACACTTTAATTGACTTGTACCAATTAGAATAAAACTCTGGTAGTCCGAGATTCCGGATAATCTGATCAGGGGGCCATTTATTGGCATTCCTTTACACCCTTTCTTGAGTTAGCCACAAAAAAAGTGCCCCATTAAACTTGGCAAACAATTACTATTTCAATGTTCGACGACTATTCAGATATTGAATTAATGTTGAGGAACCAAAAAATTACATTTTAGAATTAATTTCATTTCTGTCACTATGCTTTTCCAACTACAAACTTCTTAGCTAGTTTAGTCGCAATTTTACAATTACGAGACATTTTAAAACTTCCAGTTTTTTTTTCCATAGACGTGTCCACAGAAGGGCACAGGTAGGCCCCCCTTTTGTTCTTTCAAATTTGTGTTCAATGAGGCAGGCACGCACGCACACACACAAGCTGTAAGAAATCATTGCTTCGTGTGAGAAGGATGATATAATTCTTATTACAATTTAAAATAGCTCTAATAACTTCCAGAGTCTTATGATTTGTCACTCTTAATAAAATATAAAAAATTGGAAAAAAAATCCAGGAATGGATACTCTGAATAGCTTCCATAAAGAAAAGCTATATTTAAATATATTCTTATAAAAAACTTTGGGTCAGTGGTGGTGGAATCGACGGGTAAGGGGGGGCATGCCCATGGGACGAATTAGCCCCCATGAAAAGAAGTTTTCTCTCTTGATACATTTCAAACACTTCGACAGTAATTGAATATTAAACTAAAAGATTGCCTTTAAATAGAACTCAAATGATTTCTATGTGCATTAAATTTTCAAAAAATTAATTGGAGAAGACCACACCCTATAACTTCTAGAATAATTTAACTGTAAAAAATATCAGTTTAGAAGCGCTCTTAATAGCTTCTAGGGTCATATAAATAAATAAATAAATAAATAAATCGAGGCAAGGGCCACTCAAGAGAAGTTTAAAATGGTTGTAATTTTGAAGAATTTTCTTGCTATAAATACTATAATGGATTTTGAAAGCCTATAATATTTAAAATTGGCCAGTGGAAGATCACTTCAAACATTGCTAGAGGCATCTACTTAATTTTTGGTAATTAATATAAAAATATTGTTAGTATAGGACTCTTGAAAAGCTACATATAGTTGTCCATGAGTAAATACAGCATTTGACAAGTACAATCCAGCTCTTGGAAGGTCTATCCCTTAGGACATATTGATAGTCATTGCAAAAGCAACTTTATTTTAACTCACATTAAAAAAACCAAGTGTTTTAACGTAAACTGAGTATGCTATGACAGAAGTTGCAAAAAAAAAATCCTATCCTCTGAGTTCTTATTCATCACTGTAGGCTGTGTGTAAGTTGAGAAAAAGGAATGTTGACAACAGAATAATATATACGATAACATTAAATATTATCAAAATAAATAATATTTTTGAGTATAGAAAACATGAATATGGATTACGATCAAAAATTCTATAACAATCTTGCCAAAAAACCAAAAAAATCTGCTTTGGTATCCGCATGTCTAAAAATTTAAGGCATCGCTTTGAAATAAAATGGGGCTGCGCAGACGCAGAACTTGGGTTGTATTTTGGTGGTTGTACTGAGGGTGGTATTTCTAAACACTTTTTCCTCCCCTTCAAAGCAAATGGAGTCCATTTCCCTAAATTGAACCATTCCTATCCCCAACTAGTTAGACATTTAATACACATGCATGTACCCCTAAAGGGTAGTAAGGTGTGATGAAAAACAAATAAAATAAAACAAACAACCCAAACAGAAAAGTTGATTACACTAAAATAAAGAACACAACACAACACTAATAGCTAAAAGAGATCACCCCTTTTCTTTTTCAAGAAAAAGCCTATCAGTTTTAATTCCTGACTGTTATCAGTAGTGTAAAATTCAATGGTGTCAGCAAAGCTGGCCTATCGTAAGTTGTTTTTTTTGCGATATCAGCTCTTTCATAATTTAAATCATTACTATAATGGAGTAAGGGTTTAGAAGGGTTTAAAAATGAAGGTGCACTATCAATTGAATTTAAAACATGGAAAAATTTTTTTTTATAAATTACGACCACAGTATTTTTTATTTGAAGATTTTTTTCGTACTTTTATGAACACACTGATTTTTCTACAAACTAAACTAATTCTAGAGCAAAAACATCACCCAGTTTTCAGCCCATAATAAAATAACCATGATATACTTTCAATCATGCCTGGATTAGAACCCGTGATCCTAGATCAGTAGGCACCGCGTTACCTACGGTTTGTTCTAAAGTGTACAACTTCCCTAAAAAAATTTGACTAAAATTCAAATCTTAACTTGATTACCAATGAATACAAGATGTAATGAAGACTTGAAGACTGTTCCAGTTTTTTAAAAAAAAAAAGTTATCCTTTGTAATAATTACTATGTCAGGGGAATATATTTTTGGGCTTGTGTCACACATAAAATTTATTTCAAAATATTTAACATTGTCTAGCCTTTTAACCTGGGAAAATTTAAAAATGGTTTTTGCTATTATATGAATGTAAAATTGAATACACTTTGTACATGTACTATAATTAGGTTTGGACAAAGATGTAGTGGCTTTTGCCCTAGTCTATAGTACAGTTTTCAACGTTACCTACCAATTAACTGTCTAAAAATCACTCGAGATCATGCGGTCTGAAGTCGTGGAATATGCTCTCCCATTTTAAAAAAAGCCACAACGTGTAAGGGAAAGGGGCCTTTAACCCAAATATATATATTTTTATTTATAAAAATTTAAATTTGAACGATTTTTGTAATCTAACATAATTAACCCTTGTTAACTCAAAATATTTTAAAAAAAAAATCATTGTCGACTGTTTCTGTTTTGCTAAAGTGTTTTAAAAGGTTTTAAATTTTAATTTTTTTTTTATTCGTGAAAAAACATGTCAATTTCAGACTTTACAAGCTTTTTTTTACTATACTACAAGGGCCCAAAAAATTTATTGGTTTTCCCGCACGTTTGAAAAAAGGGACTTGTGACGTTAATAGATGGTGCATCGTTACAGGGGGCATAGGGGCCTAATGTAGATTCAAACCCTTTTTTCATCAAAATAAAACCTCAATAATTTTTTTCTCTAGGTTATATTATTTTACTAGATGGTTTAGTGAAGGTACAAAATATTGTATTTTTATTTTCTGAAAATAGATATATTCGTTTTGAACTACAAAATGGCAACTTTATTTGGGTGGTAGAAAAAAGGACCAGCTTGGGGCCCGAGCCCTTTGGGTTAACAAGACGACCAGTCCAGCGCCTGTAAGAACACGAAAGAGCAAACGAAGAGTACAATCCCGTTTTACTATTCTTTTCTTTCTTTACATGCTGTCCTCCCCAAGATAATTACACATCCCTTCTGTGTGCTCATGGTGTTGTTTCTTCAAGAGACAACATCACGAGACACAGAAGGGATGTGTAATTATTTGGGGAGGACAGCAGTGTAAAGAAGAAAAGAATAGTTAAAACGGATTGTTTTCTCTTCGTTTGCTCTTTCGGGTTTTACAGGCGTGGAGGTCGTCTTTGTTTAACCCAAAAGGGCTCGGCCAAAACGTGGTCCTTTTTCTACCCCCTAAGTAAAGTTGCCATTTTGTAGCTCATAAACGAAAATATCTGTTTTCAGAAAAAAAAAATACTTATTTTATACCATTCACTAATCCAGTAGTAAAAGTTAATATAAACCTAGAGAAAAAATGGGTTGAGACTTTATTTTGATGAAAGTGTTAGAATCTACATTGGCCCCTTGCCCCCGTGTAACGATGCCCATCTATTTAACGTCACAAGTCTTGTTTCAATCGTGCGGGAAAAACCAATAAATTTATGGCCCTTGGAGTAATAGTTAAAACGCTTGTAAATCTGAAATTGAATGTTTTACACGAAGTAAAAAAAAAAAAATTATAAAATCTCTTAAAACACTTTTAGCAAAATATGAAACAGTCGACTAATGATTTTTTTTAATATATTTTGAGTTAAAAACGGGTTAATGATGTTAGATTACAAAATCGTTTTTTAAAAATTTTTATATATATATATATTAGTTAGAAGCACCCCTTTCCTTTGACATGTTGTGGGGAATTTTTGAAGTGGTAGAGCATATGTCACGACTTCAGTCCGATGATCTCGAGTGATTTTTGGGCAGTTGAATTGGTTTGGTAACGTTGAAAACTGTACTCTAGACTAGGGCAGTGCCACCACCAAACTCGTCCAAAAATAATTTATTGTTTCATGTACAAAGTGTTTCAATTTTACATTCATTAATAGCAAAAACAATTTTAGTTTCCTAGGTTTATAAAGGTAGACAATGTAAATATTTTGAAATATATTTTATATGTGGACACAAGCCACAAAAAAATATTTTCCCATAACATAGTAATTTATTACTAGGATAACTTTTTTTTTTTAAATCTTTAACAGTTTTCCAGTCTTCATTGGTAAAACAAGTTAAGATTTGAATTTCAGTCAAATTTTTTTTTAGGGAAATTGTTTCACTTTAGAACAGCCGATAGGTACGCGTGTGCCTACTGATTAGGGATCACGGGTTTTTAATCCAGGCATGATTGAAAGTATATCATTGGTTAGTTATTATCGGCTGAAGAATGGGTGATGTTTTTCTTTTAGAATTAGTTTTTGTTTTTTAGAAAAATCGGTGTGTTCATAAAATGTACGATAAAAATCTTCAAAAAAATAATACTGTGGTCGTAATTTATAAAATAGAATTTTTCCAATATTTTCATTCAATTGCTAGTGCACCTTCACTTTAAACCCTTCTTTAAACCCTTTTCTCCATTATAGTAATGGGTTTAAATTTGTGAAAGTGCTGATATCGCAAAAAAAAAAAAACTTTCCCACAGGCCCCGCTTTACTGAGCACCATTGAATTACACTACTGAAACAGTCAGGAATGTAAACTGATGTAGGCCTTTTTCTTGAAAAAAACAAAGGGTTCTTTTTAGCTTTAGTGTTGTGTTGTGTTCTTTATTTTAGTGGAATCATACATTCTGTTTGGGTTGTTTGTTTATTTTATTTGTTTATCATCACACCTTACTACCCTTTGGGGGGTACATGCAGTGTATTAAAATGTGCTAATTAGTTAGGGATAAGAATGGTTCAATTTAGAGGAAGTGGATCACATTTGCGTGAAGGGAGAGTGAAAAAGTGTTTATGAAATACCCCCTCAGTACAACCAACCAAAATACGAACCAATTCTGCGTTGCGGCAGTCCAGTTTATTTCAAGAGCGATGCCTTTAAAGTTTAGACCATGCGGATACCAAAGCAGGTTGTTTGGTTGTTTTGGCAAGATTGTTATAGAATGTTTGATCGTAATCATATTCATGTTTTTCTTTACTCAATAAATATTATTTATTTGATAATATTTAATGTTATCGTATATTTTTTTCTGTTGTAAACATTTCTTTTTCTCAACCAACAAAGCCTACAGCATGAAAAGGTCTCAGTGGTTAGGATTTTATTTTTCCGACTTCTGTCATAGATACTCGTTTACGTTTAAAACACATGTTTTTTTTAAAGTAAGTTAAAAAAAAGTTGCTTTTGCAAGACTATCAATATGTCTAAGGGATGACTTTTCCAAGAGCTGGATTGTATTGTCAAATGTGTATTTACTCATGGAAAAACTATATGTAGCTTTTTCAGAGTCCTTTATATCTAAACAAAAATTTTCGTATCAATTACAGAAAATTAAGTAGATCCCTTTGCAGATGTTTTTAAAGTGATCTTCCACTGGCCAATTTTTTTTTAAAATTAAAGCTTTCAAATCCATTAGTAGTATTTATAGCAAGAAAATTCTTCAAAAATTACAACCATTTTAAATTATCTTGAGGGGCCCTTGCTAGATTTATTTATTTAGATGACCCTAAAAGCTATTTAGGCGTTCTACATGTTTTTTTTTCTTCAGTTTCATTATTCTAAAAGTTATGGGTGTGGTTTCTCCAGTTAAATTTTTGAAAATTTAATGCACATAGAAATCATTTGGAGTTCTATTTAAGGCAATCTTTTAGTTTAATATTCAATACTGTCGAATTGTTTGAAATGTATTAGGAGAAAAAACTTCTTTCCATGGGGGGCTAATTTTTCCATGGGCATGCCCATCCTTACCCGTCGGTTCCACCCCCACTGACCCAAAGTTTTTTATAAGAATATTTTTTAATATGCTTTTCTTTTGGAAAAGCTATTCAGAGTAGTCCTTTCCCTGGATTTTTTTTTTTCCCATATTTTTTATATTTTACTAAGAGTGATCAAATCATAAGACTCTGGAAGTTATTTAGAGTATTTTTAAATTGTAATAAGAATTTTTAGCATCCTTCTCACCGAAGCAATGATTTCTTACGTTGTGTGTGTGTGCGTGCGTGCGTGGCCTGCCATTGAACACAATTTTTTAAGGAACAAAAGGGGGGGCCTACCTGTGCCCCTTTGTGGACCCGTCTATGGGAAAAAACTGGAAGTTTTAAAAAGTTTTCGGTAATTGTAAAATTGCGGGTTAAATAGCTAAAAAGTTTGTAGTTGGAAAAGCCCAGTGCAGAAATGAAATTAATTTAGAATGTAATTTTTTGGTTCCTCAACATTAATGTAATCTCTGAAAAAAATTTAGTCTTTTTTAACTTGAATAGTAATTGTTTGCCAAGTTTAATTGGGGCACTTTTTTTGTGGCTAACTCAAGAAAGGGTAAAGAATGCCCAATAAATGGCCCCCTGATTTTAAATTTTCCGGGGAACTCGGACTACCAGAGTTTTATTCTAAAATTTGGGACAAGTCAATTAAAGTGTATTTAAGTTTGGCCTAGGATGTTTTATTTGTTTGCATAGTTTTAGATAAGTTCACTTACACAAAATAAATTTATTGAAATAATTTTTTTTAGAAATAAAAAATAAATAAATAAAAGTTAAAACTCCTAATTGTTTTGAAAATTATTACAAACATATGTTTATTTCATTTTTAAAATTTAGTGAGATCCAAATGTTTTGTTTAATGTTTTTGATTTAGTATTGTTTAATTTACAAAAAAATGGCAAAATTTTTCCCTTTCCCATGAAAGTGACTTTAAGGTTACTTTACATAAGCGTTAATTTCCAATTTTGATCATTTCTCCCCTACTATTTGAGATACGAAAATACTTAGAAACTGTATTTTTTTTGTTCTGTTAAAAATAACAAATATTTTATTCGAAAAAAATATTTCAAAAAAAAAACCCAAAAGTTTCTGAGTATAAAACAAATATAAAAAATAAATTTTGGAAAAACTTTTAAAAAATGAAATTTATTGTTATGCTCTTTGTTGGAAAGATGTTCCCCTTTTATTAATTTTGCAAGTGTTCCGAAAACCTAATGCCATGGAGTAAGGAATTAAATAGCTAGCAGTGTATATTATTTCCTTTATGACCTTTGGTGGAGTGTTTCTGTAAAAATATGGGGATTATTATTTCGTTCACAAACTATTACAGTTTTTAGTAAAACAGTCCATTTTAATATGAGAGATGGAGAAAGACTGTGCGGGCACCGTCATCCGTACAGTTTATTTTTTAAAAAGTAGAGTAAAAATGTTGATTGCACATTGGTGTGTTTTTTTAAGGTTTATTTATTCTTCCAACATATTACCTAAAAAAATTTTTAACAACTGAGATTATCTTTGAGAATATTTTTAACGAGCTGGCTTGTTGTACTGAGTGACTCAAACGCTCAGCCAATAGATGCCTTTTTCATCTGTTGCTACTTTTGTATTTTATACATTGGGTGGAATCTACTAAAACACTATTTCAATCGCTGAAAATGTTTTAAAGTCACCGGTAATTTTTAAAAATTTCCATCAGTCACTGGTTAATGTTAATAAGCTAAGTAAAGGTTTTTATTAGTTTCGAGTTATGTTTTATAATATATTTTAGCATAAAATTATATATTTTTTTAAAATCAATGTTAGATGTAGAAATACCCTTGAGATTCTACTTTCACCAAAGTGAATAGGTATATTAAAAAAAATTACTGGTAAATTTACTTTTACTTTGGTGATTCTATACATTCACCAGTAATTTTATAAAATAATGAATTGAACACATTCGCATTAATATATTCAACATATTTTTTCTACTATAGTTATTATATGAAATTTAAAAAACTAGTTGGATAAAAGTTTTTCGAAATGTCAATATACGACCCAAAACATTCATTTACCCGCATTTTGACCCTTAGAAATGTTGGTTTTTTTTTATTTATTTTTTAATTAGTTAAAAAAATTGTTTTATATAATTGTATGGGAAGCAAATAGCAATTTATTTGACACACCCTTATTAGAACTCTATAAAACGATCACAATCACAATAGAATACAAGACATTTTAGTTTAGGTAACTTTTCAACAAACACAGTCGACAATTTTAATTTAAATAACTTTTCATATTTTGAGTTTTAAATATTTTGTTTTTAGCACATAATCACGAAACGATTAAAAAACAAGTAAAAATTTGAGGTAAGAGGAGTTTAGCTCTATTTTGCGTTTGGAAGCCTAATAAACAAAAGCTTTCGCCTCACTTTAGGTTTTGAATTGGAATTTTCAAGGGCCATTGCCTTACATTTGTCAGCCTTTTGTTTTCTTACAATAGCCTTTGTTATGTAAGGTGGATTTCTAATCGGCATGGATCGTCTGGGGTCTTGGATCTACAAGCTCTGGCAGGAGACAATCTAGATGTTCTATCTATCTATCTGGCTCAGTTTTTTCCCCATGTGGCTAGCCCAAAATGCATCGTCTCTGAAAATCTTCTCGACATTTATAACCAATTTGTCCATAAAAAAAAAGAAAAGTAACTTCCCCCGGTCACGTAAAGTTGGCCTTTCACTTGATAGTAGTGTGTTTTTTGTTAATGCACGAAAATTTCTTTTTTTTATCCTTGTTATGTCCCAAAAAGTAAACTTTTTTTTTAAAACAGCTTCTTTTGGTGTCATGTTCCTTGCGAGGGTGGGACACTTCACTTCAAATGGTGTCAGATCCTATTAGACCATCGGGAGTTGCTCCCAAGTAAGATAGTTCCGGAAAAAACAAAGATCCCCAAGGCTCAACTTTAATATTAATTTTATTTTCAGAGCCAATATCCATTATTCTCATCATTCTACCGTACAGCATTGCATCTGTGTTAAAAATATCATAGAGCATTCCTTGAACAAGCCTTTTCACAAGATGTGTGAGGAAGTCTTCGACAAACGGGCCCCAAAGTTAGAGGCAGTGAGCAGCTTTGCCGTACTTTTTTCCACGAACTATTTTTTTTGGAGAAGTGTCCCTCTTTCAAGCTCTCACTTTTGCTCTGATGTGCTTGGTAAAGTAGCAATAAATCTAATTTTTTCTTTATCAAATTCTTCCGTAACCATATCGGCTTCTGAGACAAGGCCCTAGTCTTTGTCATTATTAGTCAACCTAGGTCTAAATGGGTTTTTTTCTTCACTTTTGCAGGCAGACTTCTTGTTCTTTCAATTTGACGAGGTCTTACATCTCCATCTTCTTAGTAAACTTCCCCGGGACTAGTTGGTACATTACTTTGTGTATTTTATTTAGAGGAGTTTTAGTATTGTAAGAAAAATACAGCAGCATGACTTCTAGAAGAGTAGGACATCTTTAAAGGCAAAATGAAAACCCCTTTTTTCCCCGATAAGTTTTAAAACGTGGTGCACAAACCCTGGCCCCCATGCCATTTATTGCGGCCAACCAACTAAATGAAATTTGCAAAATAAATTCCTAGCATTTTCTCATATTACTTAGACTAGGTTGTCAGCGAAATATGATTAAAAGTTTTATTAAGGGACCCAAAGCATTTAAAGTTTATACTTAGTAAGTCTAATGATACTTAACAGCAGCTATTGACATCGAGTCCGTTTATTTATGGGGTCTTTGTTAATAATTGTTTGGTAGCCCTATCTTAAAAACCTTGTGTTAATTGCGTGAAGAAGTTTGAGGGAATATGTCTTGATTGAATATCTATGTAACGCAGTGTCACAGATATTGCACATATTATTGCATCGAAATTTTTGAAAAAATTTTAGAAAATTGGCATCTATTTTTTCATAGCCATATATGAGTTCTTGACATAACTCAACGTTTCAAATGAGCTTATTTTGCTCCATGTGTGACGTAAAGAATTATAAATTTATCAAGAACTGTTTTTTCTGTACTCCATGGATGGACAGACCAAGGATTCTGACCTGCTGCAAGGCATCAAAAAACTATTTCTCTAAATTTGTCTTCAATGATTGGAGCAAATAATGGAATAGTGTCTCTCCTCACAAAACATCTGTGATAACTTTGCCCGCCAACACACTTATTTTCATATCACTGCATTTAGGCTTGCACCAGTAAAATTTGGTTGTAAAAAAATCTGGTCTAAAGAAAACTGATACGGACATTAGTGCAAACAGAGAACTTCATTAAATCAGAGGATTAATCACCGACAGTTCAAAGGTACCTTGATGAATCGAGACCAAATATGGTGACCGGGTTTACTGCAGCAGAGACAAGGTTTTGACTAGATTTGGATAACTTTCAGAGGAAATTTAAGGTAAAATAATTACCTCTTAGATTTAGCAAACAATGTATCAGTATTCCAGGCAAAACTAAGATTATTATTTAAATTTTAAGTTAAAAATGTTTCTAATTTCTGCGCTGTAAAGAAATGTTCCCTCAATGAAATTTATTCCAGCTAGAATATGTGGGCACATCAGCGAATCCAGGAAACTTTCAGAGAAGAAATTTGTGATTTAAATTGTGACAAATTCCTATTCAAGATATTTCCCAAACTCTTATTTTGATGTTAGGTTATGAAGGAGTTTGGGGCAAGGGGAAAAAGGTAGTATTCTTTAAAAAATTAAAGTAAGATATTATTTTCAATTATTTTTTATTTTTTTTTTTTTCCGGGGGGTGGGGGATCAACCTATTTGCCCCCTCGGAATCCACCACTGTTTTAAGATATGTTGATGATCGTGATGGGCTATATTTAAGACTACCCTTATTATGTACGTATATAGTTATTATATTTGGGCACCTTGCCCCCGGATAATATAACCCCCGTCCCTTAAAACAAAGAGGGCCCATACTGTACATACTTTTGTGCAAAGGAAGGGCTTTTTTTTTATTACAAGGTTTTATTGCAATCTATTCGATTACAAATAACTTATTTTCCTTTTGTAAAAAGATTGATTGATTAAAAACTTTTTTTAAAAAAAATAGTCATTGAGCTTATTTAAAGCTTGCTCATCCTTAGTTTGATTTATTATTTGCAATGGTAGATTCTGGTAAGAAGGGTTTTATATAAAATACACCAATTTTTTTTTTGGTCAACTTTGAAAATTTTTTTAATTTATTACCGTGTTAGTTTATAAGCATGCCTATAATATGAATAGTTGATAAACATAAAAACCAGTCTAAATGAACTATTCCTGAAAATTGAAAAATGACCCCTGAACACGGGAATCGAACCCGGGGACCTTCAGCTTAGTACGCCACTGCTCTTACCACTGAGCTATCCAGGATTCGCCCCGTCCCCAATGGTCATTCTTCACTCATTTTTTTAAGGCAGAGTCTATGATGGACGTGCAAAAGTCGTCAGCTTATAAATTGTGATTATCCAAGATACAGCCATAGAAACGCAGCCACCTGCGACTCGGTGTTGGCATGATGCAGCCAATTTCCCAATTATATATTATAATTGTACGGGATTGCATATATTAATGAATCAGATACCCGAAGCTATCATCTTGCTTTTGGTGAGGATAACACCTCTTAGATATCATTCCTGACGAATCCTGGATAGCTCAGTGGCAAGAGCAGTGGGTACTAAGCCGAAGGTCCCGGGTTCGATTCCCGTGTCCAGGTGTCATTTTTCAATTTCAGGATATGATATCTAGGGGGTGTTATCCTCACCAAAATGCTAGATGATAGCTTTGGCTATTGATTATTAAATGACTTATTAAAATGTGTCTTTTGGATCCCCTACCTTTTGTGGTTCTCTAAATGCACTACCATTATCCATATCAAAGTAATGTTCTGATGGAACGGCTAACTAACATCATTCACAACTAAGTCTCAATAGATTGTGATGTGTGGACTCTCAGTTAGATCCCCGTTATCTGCCTCCAGCAACTTTTGTTTTTATTACAATTAAAATCAGTTTGCAATTGTCTCCAAAATGCTCTTTAATAGTATGAAAAATTAAAATTGAAAAATACGGGAAAAAGTATTTATTTTAACACCGCGTTTACTACCCGTTCGGGTGGGTTTTGCTTATGTACTAATTAAGCTAAGGGGTTTTTGGGATTAGGAAGGTTATATCAATATTAGTATACCTCATTTACGTGGAGGTTTGAGTAGTAAACCTTTTGGAAAACCACCCTCAGTACAACCCGGCCTAGATTCGAACCCTTAAACTCCCCCTCATCGAAATCTATAGTCTATTGCGAGAGTAGCGCATTAGATCACGCGGCCACCCAAAATGGGTGTATAAAAATAAAAAAGTCTCTTAGTGATTTTTGTAGGCCCCTACAGTTAATTTCCTAACGTCCAATAATTTTGTAATTAATAAAAATTACCTTATTTTTTTCTCGGGGTCTTAAAACCCATCCGGGGGGAAAATTTTTTTTAATAAAAAATAAAAGGGTTGGGAAGGGTAAAGTAAAATTGTTTTAAAAAATACCCCAAAATTTTAAGGAAGAAATGTTGGAAAAATTTTAACATTTAAAAAAAAAACCTAGCTACCCCCAAATTTTTTGGGGAAAGGGTTTTTGATATTTTCTTGCTGTAAATTATATTTTTGATTAATATAAAAAATTCCCGATTTAATTTTTTCTTGAAAAAAAAAATTTTTAAAAATTGGGGGGAATTAATGTTCTAAATTAATAAATTTGTGGAAAACCTTTTGTTTCCAATATTTTTTAAATTTTTTCCCGTCTTTTTTTCGTGGGGCGAAAAAATGTAGTGTGATTTTTTTTACCCTTTCTTCGTCAAATCCCGAAGTATTCATTTGACTTTCAAAAAAACGTCAAAATACTGTAGCATAAAAATGTAATGATTTTTTTTGACTTTTTCTTATTTCCTTTTGGGCCCAAAAAAAACCGGCGGGGTCAGGCGGACACTATCCCATTTTTTTTGTTTTTATTTCCCCTTTTAAACCAACCCCCCTCCCCCCCCCCCCAAAAAACCATTTCCCCGTCCCCCGTTGGGTTTGTTCAGAGTTTTTTTCCCCCAGATATCAGAACCCGTTAAAAAATAATCTTTTTAAAAAAAATATTTTTTTCCCTTTTTTTTTTTGGAATGGTTTTTTTTTTTGGAAACGTCTTATTTTTGATAATTTTTTTATATATTTACTTTTAGATTTTTTATTTTTTTCTGAATAAGATTTTTTTAAAAACGAATCATTAAGGATTTATAGTTTTTTTAAACTTAAAATAAATATTTAAAAATGGTACGTGCCTTTTTTAAGCCTTAAAAAAAATGCAAAAAAATTTTTAATAGCTTTTTTTTTTTTCGAAAATGATTTCCCAAAGGGTCTCCCCGGTTTTCTTTGCCACATTTGGGGGAGAAATTTGGCGGGGGGGCCCAAAATACCCTCAAAGTTTTTGGCCTTTTTTTAGTTTACCATTAGCTTTAGAATTTTGCTCCCAATCTTTGACTGAAAAGACTTAGGGTTTTTTTGAGTGTAAATCGTTGTAATTCGAAAACTACAAAAAGGTTTGTCTCGCACAAAAAAATTTATTTTTTTTTAATTTTTTGGGCTTTTTGAAAAGTGGGTTTTTGTCCTTGTTATTGGTTGCCCAAAAGTTTTTTTTTAAACAAAATTTTTCCCTTTGATGTTTGGATTGGGTTTGGGGGGAACTTGGGAAAGATATTAATTATAAAAATTTTTTGGGTGGAAAATTTTATCCCTTTATAGGGAATTAAATTTGGGGAAAAAAATTTAGTGGTTCGGGGTTTTGAAGTAAGATAGGGAAAATTTAAAATTTAAAAGTTGTTTTGGTTTGGTTGTCTGTATTGGTGAAGTGAAAAATTTACTTTTTCCATACCCTTTGGGTTTTGTGAAGGGCTTTTTAGTTTAATTGTTGATGGATTTTAGAAAATTGTTGCCCCCCAAATTTGTATGTTTCTTTTAGGGGTGGAGAGTATTTCCCGGATACGGACAGTACAATTTTGGGAAAGAAAATTTAAAGTCGAAAATCCCTTTGAAAAAAAATTGTTATTCACATACCATTTGAGAAAAAAAAAATTTAAAATTAAAAGGGGGGGTTTTTTGCAAACTCTGAATTAAAACTCCAGCAATTAAGGGTGTACATAAAGAGAGGTTAGTATTGTTTAAGCAGCAATGAACTACAGATTGTAAAATACCCGGGGAAAAAGAAATTTTTTAAAGGGGGAAAATCTGACACCCAACCCCGGGCCTTGGGGGTTGTGAGAAAAAAGGTCTTTGGGGAACCCGATTCCCCCGAGTGAAAGGGAAAGGGGGGCCGTGAAAAAAACGGAAAGGGAGGTTTTGGGGAAAATGTAATTTCTAAAATGTCTTTCCCAAAGCGATTTTGCAGTCCAGTGAATAGATCAAAAGGGTGCACATGTCATGTGTTGGTGATGTGGGCCTTTTTATAGAGCAACGGTCGCTCTGCTCCGGGTATCTGCCCCACCGGGGCAGTTTCCCCCCGGCTACCCCCGCATTTTATGTATTAAAAAAAATTGAGACATTTGTGGCTGATAAAATTGCTTCAGTGAGGGGAATTGTTTAAAACCGAAAAAAATCCCCTTAGGGCAATGTAACCGCCGCCACTCGCGTTCGGGTAAAAATTATTCCATAAAGTTTGGGGGGCAATGTTGAGCTACGATGGGGGCTTTTTTTGCACAGATCGTTTTTATTCCAAAGATCCGTCGTGTTTAGACGAAAATGAAAATGGATCTGAAGGAAAGTTCCCCCCTTTTTGGGGGGTGGTAAAAGATTGGTATTGTTTTTACCCCTGCACATAGGGGGGTTTTAAAAATGTGGCTACTCTTAAGAAACCCCCTGCCCCTCCAAAACCCTTTCTCGGGGTAGGGGTCCCGTAAAATTTGGGCCCCCAAGGTAAAGGGCCCCCCTTTCACCCTCGAAATTTTTTTCGGGTTTACTTCAAAGTTTTTTTATCCCCATGAAGAACCACCCCAATAAGCGGGAAAAAATTTGGGACGATTCCATGCGCTTTTACGACAGTTGACACCAACTGCTTCGCCCCGTACTACCGAACCCAAAACGCTTTTGGAAGGGAAGCTTACGAGGACAACCCCTTTGAACCCACATGGGGCTAACTTTCTTTCAAAGGCCCCAACAAAAAAAATGGGGTATTTTGTTTTTCCCGCAGCACCCATTTGACAAAATTTTACAAAGCAAGGGGAAGGGTTTTGAAATCAAAAAATAATACATTTTTAATATTTATTTCAAAATATGGAGTTTATGAAAATGTCAAATATCCGTTAAAAGGGTTTGTAGTAGGGCGCGGGGGTTTTTAACTTTATGTTTTTTTTGATGAAATTTTGCACAAGGAAAAAGCAAAAATAAAATTTTACCAATTGTAAACAAAAAAAATTTCTTTCAGAACATTTCGAAAGAAGGGGAACATCAGAAATTTAAATTTGGCCCCCTCCCCAAAAAAAAAAGGGAAAAGTGACAAAATATCTAGAAAAAATTTTTTAAAAAAACTTTTGCCCCAAAACCCGGGAAAAATTTTTTTTGATCTCCCCCCCAAAAAAACCAAACGGCAAAAATTTTTGGGTTTTAAAAGGCCCCAAAGGAAAAAAATGGGTTTGAAAACTAAAATAAATTGCCCGGGGGGCGGTGTTTTACTTTTTTTGGAAAACACTTTAATTTTTATGATAGTTATGTTAAAAATGCCGCCGAAAAAGGGAAAACGTTTTACCCGTTTGATGTAAAAAAACAAAAAATTCAAAAAATATTTGAATTTTTTTACTCTTAAAAATTTTATAAATTTAAAAAATTTGTTTTAAAATTTTTAAAAAAATTTTTAATTAAAAATTAAATGTTTCAAAAAAAAATTTAAAAACATTTGATATAAAAAAATTTTTTTTTATTTTTTCCCCTTTTAATTTTTGTGCAAAAAAAATGATGTTTAGAAATTTTTTTGGGGAATCGCTTAAATTTTTCATCCAAAATTTCATAGAAAAAATTGAATAATAATTTTATAAAAAAAAAAATAAAAAAATTTTCGCCAAAATTTATTTTTTAAAAGTCAATCTTTGTAAATACGCAAATTTCAAAGGGAAAAAAGAAGAAATTTTATAGTACCAGCCCCTTAAAAAGCCCGTGCTTTTTTTTCGGGTTTCTAAAATTTTTGGGGGTTAAATTTAGTTTTTTGATTTTTTTTTATATATAAAAATAGTGTGATATAGTGACTTTGTAAAAATTTTATGGTTTTTTTGCGTTCCCCCAGGGGACCCCACGAGGTCTGTCCTTCAGGCCCCTAAATTTTTCAGCCCCCCTAAGGGGAAAAACTAAAAACCTATGCCAATTTTTTGTGCTGAATTTTTTTCAAAAAAAAACCCCCTTCCTAATAATTTGTGCCCCCCTTGTTTTGTAAAAAAAACCAAAAAAACGGGGGGGTGTGGAAACCCCCAAAAAAGGCCAAAAATTTTAAAACCTATCCCCAAAATTTGTGCTGTTTTTTTTTCCTGAAAATTATTCCAAAATTTTTTTACCCAAATTTTCCCCAAAAAACCCCTTAAAAGTTAATTTTTTAAAACCCCAAAATTGTTTTTTCCAGCTTTTAACTTCAAGCCGGCCCCCCTTTTTCCCTCCCCTTTTACCCTGTGACGTCTAGGGTACCCAACTGGGCCCCCCAAGAAATTCAAAATAGAAAAAAACCCCCGGACAAATAATGAGTAAAATTTTTTTACCATTGATGAAAAATCTAAAAAAAAAAAAAATTTAATTTTTGTTTTTTTAAAAATATTGATTTTTTTAATTTTTTTTTTTAGTTTTAAAAAGTTATTTTTTTTAAATTTTTAAAAGAACTAAAAAAAATATTTTTTTTTATTTTTTTTAAAAAACTAAAAAAATTTTCTTTTTAAAATAGATGAAGAAAAATTTGGGGTTTGCAAAACCCTATATGTTATAGTGTGCAATTAAGAATTTTTTCCCCCAAAATTTTTTACTAAAATGTTTTTTTAAAAAGTTTTTCCCCATCATCAAAAAAAAAATTTTTGCCCAAAAATTCCCCTAGTTAAAAAAATTTTTGTCCCTTAGTTTTTAAAAAAACAAACCCCAGTAAACACGTTCAAAAGGGAAAGGGTTTTTTTTTGAAAAAAAAGCACCCCTTTTTGGGTTGAATTGTGTTTAAATGGGGATGGGGAGATTGTGAATTTATAAATTTTCCCAAAACCACCTCCCATGATTCTCCTTTGTCCCCACAGTCGGGGTAATCAGCACAAAGCTGATTTTAGATAGCCCTTCTCTTTTTAAAAACCCTTTTGTTTTTCCCTGATGCCTGCCTATGTTCCCCAAAAATTTGAAAGCATGCAAATATGTTTTTCTGAAATATTTTTTTGTGAAAATATTTGGGATTTGAAAATTTTTGTGAAAATAACAAAAAAAATTTTTTTTTGAGCAGTTTAAATTTCCCCCAAAAAATTTGAAATGTTGTCGTTTTTTTTTAAATGAATTTGTGCTTCAAAAAAACCCTTTCCCCTATTTGATGACGATTTAAATTTTTCCCAAATAAAATACTTTAATGTATAACCCAATCCTACTTGTAAAAGGGGGTTTGGCCCCGATGCCCAAACGGGGCGAGCGAGGGGCAGCGAGCGGGGGGCGGAAAAGGGGGGGGGGCCAAAGGGAGGGGCCCCCAGCGGCGAGCGCCCTAAATTTGCGGACCCTAGTTAGATTATTATTAGCACCCCGTTTTACTCCCCCTTTTTGGGTTATACGCACTTTTCGCTAATGTGTAATGGTAGGGGTTTTTGTGAGAGAATGAAAGGCCCCACGTTTAAGTGGAAAACCAACCCCCGGTGGTGGCCTGGGGATTTTTTTACATTCACAAAAATGTCTTGTCAGAGGTAAAGGGGAAAGGGGTTTGGAAATAAGATAAATCTGTGCCGGGACCGGGATTAAACCCCCCGGGTGCCCCGCACAGAAGTCGGGAAAACCCTTTCCCCTAGAAACCCCTAGGTCCCGTTTCCCCCCCCCCCCCTATTTTGAGAAGATGTTCTGTCAAAAAATTTCTTAGTACATTCTGCTCCTTTGAAAATTTTTTACAGAAAAAAAGTGTGTTTTTATAAAAAAAAAAAAAGTAGAAGTGCATCCCAAATTAAAAAAATTGGAAAAAAATGCGTTTTTGGTACTGTACTGAAGTGTTTTAAAAAACAGATTTGCCGCACCCCTGGCAAAATGGTGCGTTGCACTCGAAAAGGGGTTTTTAAACTTTTGGGGGAGTGAAATGAAGGTGATTTTTAAAAACCCTTTTTTATTGTTGTGGTTTTTTCATACTTTTTCCAAACTAATGGTATTCTTATTTGAAAAGGCCTACTTTTTATTTTTTAAATTGAAAAATTTTTTTAAAAATCGGGTTTTTCTATAAATTATATTATTTATTTGGGCTTTCCAATTAAATTAGGCCATTATTATTTTTATTTTTATTATTTTTTAAAATTTTTTTTTTATTTTTTATTTTTATTTTTATTATTAGCAGCATCTTACTTCCCCGTTCGGGGGTTTTAAAAGCAAATTACGCTAATGTGTAATGGTAGGGTGATTGTGAGATGAAATTTAAGGCCCCACAGTTTTTAAAGTGGAATCCCAACCACGGTGGGGGGCCTGGCTTTCCCCACCAAATTTACCCCAAATGTCTTGCCAGAGGTGAAGGAAGGGTTTGGTAATCAGAAAAATCTGTGCCGGGACCGAGGATTGAAACCCGGGCCCCCAGCAAAAAAGTTGCACCTTACCCCCAGACCCCCAGGTCACCGGGCCCTTAATAGCAAGTGTGTTAAAACCCCTTTACTGATAGAAAAAAGTCAAATATCATGTCAAAATTTAGAAGGGTTTCCCCCGCCCCTCAATGAAAAAAACATACAATAAAATTGCCTAGCGCCCGTAAACTAGACTGTTTTTGGGTCGAGCGCGCGCTCGCTCGCTCGCTCGCTCCCGTTTTGGGGGGCCACCCCCCTTACAACCAAAGTGTTCTATTTTTTTTTTTTGTTTGCTCGCGCGCTCAGTCTGGCCGTACCCTAACTTAAAACGGAACAAAAATTTTTTAAAGATTTAAAATTAAATAATCCCTTTGGGTTTTGCCTTAGGAAAAAAAGTTTTATATAATATTGTTCCCTAAATGTGTTTTTGGGTTTTAAAAAAAGAAAAAAACTGTAATTGAAACATGCAGCACCAACATTTTAAAACTACAAACTTATTAACAAAAATTTGCTTTACAAAATTTATCAAAAAAAAGTATGTTTTTGTTGTGAAATATATTCGTAGTTTTTTTAAAAAATCAATAAAATATTATTGCTTTTTTTATTATAAAATTTTTTTTTAGTTATT